>JAVTVY010033157.1:0-138879 GCA_036873755.1 Hanleya hanleyi | reverse complement strand
AATGACAGCCAGGGTAAATGACTAAGAAGTCTGTTTTTAATAATCAACTACTGGTCTCCTATAAGTGATTTGATCCGCTGGAAAGTTTTGGTTTTTGATATTGGTACGTAAGAGGTAGATTTGATTTATACCTTTTTGGACATCAGGCATGAGCTGCGTTGGAATTCCGTTTTCCCCCAAAACATTGGGACAATTTTATTAGCTGATCTCCATAAATAATGCGAAGGATTATATAGGCTCATATTGTTTGTAACGAGACTCCACTCGTACTTCGCCCTGCTAGGCAAGGGAGGCAAAAAGGTGCCTGACGTGAGGGTGAATATGGTAACATCATGTATGTTCGGTTAATATGAAATATTCTGGAGGCAAGTGATTACCCCTTACTCCTGCTTTCGTATAATTAAAAGTTTTTTGAATTTGATCGTTGAAGAGTGAAAGCCAGGATATTATTGGCATTAGCACATATACCATGTAAATATATTGAAAAGGGTGTGAAATTGATTTAATAATTGTGTATGTTGATCAGATTTAAAATTTATTGAAGTAGAAACGAAACTTGTGTGAAATTAACATACAAATACTTGGAAAGGATGTGTAATTGTTCTAATAATTGTATATGTCGACCAAATTTAGAATCTAATTGTTGGTTTAAATCTTATGTGTATTGTGGCTCATGTATTAATTAACTACAGCCGTTCAAATTTAGTAAATGAAAGCCAGGGTGAAGGCTAAGAAGTCTGTTTTTAATAACCAACTACTGGTATCCTATAAGTGATCTGATCACTGAAAAGATTTGGTTTTTGATATTGGTATGTAAGCGATAGGTTTGCTCTTACTTTTTTGAATATCAGGCATGAGCTGAGTTGAAATTCCCCTTTCCCCCAAAATATTGGGACAATTGATCTCCATCAATAATGCAAGGGACTATATAGTTTCATATTGTTTTGTAATAAGGCTCCACTTGTACTTCGCCTTGCTAGACAAGGGAGGTAAAAAAGTAAGAGGTATTTCAATATAGAGCGGAGTTAAAGTGGCCAATTTGCAGTGGCCAAAAAGCAGTTATGCCGTTCGGAACTCATATATTTTTTTTAAACACACTGTATTTCATTATTTGTGCAACCGTCTATCATGTTTTGCTTTGTAATGGTTTGTATGTTGTGTTAGTTCCTAGTATTGAATGTGAAAGTTTTTTAATTTTGTTCAGATATTTCTTGCAAGGTTTTAAGCAACCATGTAATAGATACTGTATAGATTTAAATCGTCGAGAATACTGTATCAGTACATATGAGAAAATTTTCAGATTGAGGGAATACAATATTTGGTATATAGATTACACAAAGGTGCATTTACATGTATACCTGAAAAGCCGGAGGAGCCTGATGTCCTGCTACCAAATTAAAACCAACTTAACATCACATAATGGATGAAAGGATTAAAATTATGTCTTTTAACTGTAGAGGTTTAGGAGATAAGTTGAAAAGACGGGATGTTATGCATTTTATTAAGTCAAAAAAAGCAAATATTTATTGCCTACAAGATACCCACTTTGCTCAGGATTTTGAAAGCTATGTAAAAGCTGAGTGGGGGAGCCAAAATTGTTATTTCTCTTCATACACAAGTAATGCAAGGGGAGTTGCTATTCTTTTCACGGATAATTTCGACTTTAAAGTACACAAGGCAAAGACTGACAATGACGGGAATTTTTTGGCTTTGAGTGTAGCAATAAGTTCAGTCAAAATTACATTGATAAATTTATATGGACCAAAAAATGATGATCCTGTTTTCTTCCAACAAATAATAGATACAATCCAAGAATTTGAGAATGAGTTTTATGTAATTTGTGGGGATTGGAATATCACCCTTAACCCCCAAATAGATACTGAAAACTACAAGATGATAAATAGTCCAAATGCTATGAATTTTGTAAAAACTATTATAGAAACAGAAGATCTGGTGGGCGTTTACCGTAGTATCTATGGTGATAAACGAATGTTTACCTGGAGACAAAAGAACCCTTTCAAACAAGGCCGTCTAGACTTTTTCCTAATAAATAAGGAATTTCTCACTTATGTGAATGATATTCTACACAAACCTGGTTATAAATCAGATCACTCAATGGTGGTGTTAGAATGTAGACTTACAGACTTCGAGAGAGGTAGAGGAATTTGGAAATTTAATAATTCACTACTTGGAAACTCAGAGTATACCAAACTTGTTAAGAATACTATTCTATCAACAATAGATCAATACTCCGACACCCCTATAGAAGCCAACCAAATTGAAGATTTAGATCTAAATGTGCTGCAATTTACTATAAACCCACAACTATTCCTCGATACACTTCTGCTAGAACTAAGGGGGAAAACCATAGAATTTGCATCTAGAATTAAGAGGGAGAGAGAAAAGTTAGAGAAAGATCTGATCAAACAAATAGAAACCTTAGAAGGAAACCTAAATGGTAATCAAAATCTACTAAGAGAACTAGAAGGGTCAAAAGAAAAATTAGAAACTGCCCGAAAAAAAAAAGTTGAAGGTATGATGATCAGGTCAAGAGCGAGGTGGATTCAGCAGGGGGAGAAACCCACAAAATATTTTTGTAGTCTTGAGAAACGTAATTTTGTGAACAAAACAATACCGTGTATACAAAAGGAAGATGTCTTAATAAAAAATCAAAAAGAGGTCTTAGTAGAAGTAAAAAAATTTATGAGAAATTATATAGAGAAGAAGTTACAGGAGAGGAGTTACATACTTTAGAATTAGGGGCCTTTCCAAAACTAAGTGAGGCAGAGGCTGAAAATTTAGAAGGGGAGATAACACCTCAAGAAATCTTGGCAGCCCTGAAAAAACAAAAACATAACAAAACGCCTGGTAGTGATGGGTTTAGTTCTGAATTTTACAAGTTCTTTTGGCGAGATATTGGACACTTTTTAGTCAAAAGTATAAATTTTGGATATACTAGTGGGCAAATGTCGATAATGCAAAGACAAGGTCTGATCACATGTTTACCAAAAGGCGACAAGCCACGACAATTTCTAAAAAATTGGAGACCTATTACCCTTCTCAATGTTCAATATAAATTAGCTTCAGCTTGTATAGCAGAAAGACTTAAAAAATACCTTGACAAAATAATTAATGAGGATCAAACCGGTTTTGTTCAAGGAAGATTTATAGGAGAAAATATAAGATTAGTGTATGATATAATTGATTATGCAGAGACCAATCAGATTCCAGGGTCGGTAATGTTAATCGATTTTGAAAAAGCCTTTGATACTATATCTTGGAAATTTTTAAAGAGCACACTAAATTTATTTAATTTTGGCCCTTCTTTCACCAAATGGATTGAAACTTTCTACACAAACATAACCTCCAGTATTATTCAGTGTGGGTTCTTGAGCCAAGCTTTCCCCGTAAAAAGAGGCTGTAGGCAAGGCGACCCACTTTCACCATACTTGTTTATCCTATGCGCAGAAGTTTTGGCTCTTTTAATCAGGAAAAATGATGTAATAAAAGGGATAACAATTGGAGGGGTGGAGTATAAAGTTAACCTATTTGCAGATGATACCACTTTGTTTTTGGATGGTTCGAAAGCCTCTCTCGGGGCCTGTATGTCTACTTTGGAAATATTTGGCAGGATGTCGGGCTTAAAGGTGAATAAGGATAAAACGCAAATGGTCTGGCTGGGCTCCTTAGAGGATGATCCAGAAAATTTGAGTAGGAGGTTCAAATTAGGTAACAGTAATGGCTCTTTCAAACTGCTTGGGGTTACATTCAGCAAGAACCTTGATGAGATGGTCCAAATAAATTTTGAGGAAAAAATAAAGGATATACAAAGACTTTTAGGACACTGGTCTAAGAGGTCTATTACGGTTTTGGGTAAAATAACTGTTGTCAAAACTTTGGCCTTACCCAAATTAAACCATCTTTTTTCACCTTGCCAAATGCACCAAACAACATAGTCAAAAGCCTTCAAAAAATTATCTACAACTTTATTTGGAAGAAAAATGACAGAATTAAAAGAACACAGTTGATACAAAGTCACGAGAAAGGCGGTTTGAAAATGATAGACATAGAAGAATTTATGAAGACAACAAAGATAACTTTGTTAAGACGTTTATTACTGAGAGATTCCAAAAATTTTAATATTTTGTACCACCAATTGAATGTTTCGTTTTGTTTAGCTGAATGTGGCCCCAAAGTTTTGAAACAACTAAGTAAGAAAATCGGTAACCTGTTTTGGAGAGATGTGTTCTGTGCCTGGGCAGATTTTTTACCATGTTTAAAATATGAACATTCCTATCATGTGCTGTCTCAACCGTTATGGAATAACGACCACATACAGGTTGGCTATAGGCCTATTTTTTATAGGCATTGGTATGAAAGTGGTGTGAGATATATTAATGATTTGATCAATGAAAATGGGGAAATAATTTCGTTTGTTGAATTTGTGGAGAAATTTAATTTCAAAACAAATATAGTGACTTTTCTAGGGGTGAGAAATGCAGTTAAATGGTACATGAACAGTTTCTCATTCAAATATAGTAAACTTGAAAACCCAATCAGACCCTATCCAATTTCAGTTCTGACAAGTAAACAGAAGGGGTGTAAGCCTTTTTATGGAATTTTGATACAGCAAAAGTTATATAAACCAAAAAGTGAGGTGAAATGGGAAAAGTCTTTTGATATTCAGAAAGAGGAGTGGGCACTAATCCACAAATTGCCCTTTTCATGTACTGAAGATGTCAACCTAATTTGGTTACAATACAGGATAACAAATAGAATCCTAGCAACAAATACCTTTTTGAAGAAAATTAATCTAAAGAATACAGCTTTATGTGATTTTTGTGAACGAGAGGAAGAATCCTTAGAACATTTATTCGTTGAGTGCGAATGTGTACATCTCTTTTGGAATAGTATCGCTGAATGGATAGCGTCTGATGGGGGTGGCACTGTTTTTTTCACAAACAAGTTCAAAATATTCGGTGGAATAAGAAATACTGACAAGGCAATTAATACCATTCTTTTATTAGCAAAATGGTTTATTTACAGATGTAAACAGAAGAGGCCGGTACCGAATATTATAGGTTTTAAAAATTCAGTAATTCATTACTATCAAATAGAAAGAGTATGTTATAGTATGAACTGTAGAGCAGAGGATTTTGAAAAGAGATGGACAATATGGAAAAGACTTCTTGATTAGGAGACTCGCAACCAAAAAGTGTAATTGCGACCATATGTTATATATATACTACTGTATGTGCACAGCAAACTGTTTCTCATGTACCTCATCTGAAATAAATAAAAAAAATTGCAAAAAAAAAAAAAAAAAAAAAAGACTCGATGCCAATACTATTAAGTCTTCTTCAAAAGCTTTAGACTTGATTCGACATGTTCAAAATGTCCTCTGTCATGTCTGTTGCAGCATTAACACTGCTGTTCCTGTTGATCATTTTTGCTTTCCCTCTTCTTGTACCTTGGGTTTGGCCGACCTTGCAAATTGCTGGGTTTGTAGGTTAAGGATAGATGATAAATCAACACTAAGTCAACAAGATATCTTACAGCCATGTACATTGTACAAGACTGCAGATTGGCTGATTTGAATATTTAAAACCAATATGGCAGATGTCATTGGCTATTTAAGGGAAACTGGAATTACATTCAGCCAATGAAAAAAAAGCTTCTAAAAGAGATCCATTACTGTGACTAGTCAACTGGTCAGCTATATAAAACAGGAACTAAAGGAGAATACTTCTAAACTGAACGCGCTAACCACCAGTCAGAGTGACCCCTGTTTTTATGTATTCTGTTTTTCTTGAAATTACATGTACCAAGCCGACAACACACCTTTGTATTCAGCACTCGAACCCCAGTATTGAACTTTTGTATACTCCAGCTAATAAAATTTGACAAAAAAAAAAAATCAGCGACAAAATATTTATGTGTCTAGAACACCAGCTGTAGTTCGAACAGTCAACGTAGCCGAATGAAAATCTAATCAGGGATGTAGAAAATTTCAATGTTGTAGTTCGAACAGTTTCTGTAACTTATAAAGTTGGGATGAACACATGGACACACTAACAAACAAGTGCACACCAATATGCTCCAAGGTCGCAGGAGGTATACTATAAGTTATACCAGTGCCTCACGTTGGTATACAGGCTGATATTTCGTCGAGAATCGTTCTCCAGTTATTGTTCGGACAAGATCCAACTGCTTATAATCCAATATGGCTGACGACGGTCATATTAGATTACGCACATTGCTGAAAAACAATCCCAACCATCCTCTCACCAATGTCAAGGCACACCCCAAATTTGAAGTTGATCGATTAAATCGTTCACGAGTTATTGCCCGGACAAGAAAATCTAAGATCCAACTGCTTATAATCCGATATGGCTGACGGCGGCCATATTGGATTATGCACATCGCTGAAAAAAAATCTCAACTGTCCTTTTACCAATGTCAAGGCACACCCCAAGTTTGAAATTGATCATTTAAATCGTTCACAAGTTATTGTCCAGACAAGAAAATCTAAGATCCAACTGCTTATAATCCAATATAGCTGACGGCGGCCATATTGGATTATGCACATTGCTGAAAAACAATCCCAACCGTCCTCTCACCGATGTCAAGGCACTCCCCAAGTGTGAAGTGGATCAGTTGAATCATACTCCAGTTATTGTCCGGACAAGATCCAACTGCTTATAATCCAATATGGCTGCCGGCGGCCATATTAGATTACACACATTGCTGAAAAACAATCCCAACCGTCCTCTCACCAATGTCAAGGCACACCCCAACTTTGAAGTTGATTGGTTAAATCGTTCACGAGTTATTGTCCGGACAAGAAAATCTAAGATCCAACTGCTTATAATCCAATATGGCTGACGGCGGCCATATTGGATTATTCGCACATTGCTGAAAAACAATCCCAACCATCCTCTCACCAAAGCCAAGGCACACCCCAAGTTTGAAGTTGATCGGTTAAATCGTTCACAAGTTATTGTCCAGACAAGAAAATCTAAGATCCAACTGCTTATAATCCAATATAGCTGACGGCGGCCATATTGGATTATGCACATTGCTGAAAAACAATCCCAACCGTCCTCTCACCGATGTCAAGGCACTCCCCAAGTGTGAAGTGGATCAGTTGAATCATACTCCAGTTATTGTCCGGACAAGATCCAACTGCTTATAATCCAATATGGCTGCCGGCGGCCATATTAGATTACACACATTGCTGAAAAACAATCCCAACCGTCCTCTCACCAATGTCAAGGCACACCCCAAGTTTGAAGTTGATTGGCTAAATCGTTCACGAGTTATTGTCCGGGCAAGAAAATCTAAGATCCAACTGCTTATAATCCAATATGGCTGACGGCGGCCATACTGGATTATGTACATTGCTGAAAAACAATCCCAACCGTCCTCTCACCGATGTCAAGGCACTCCCCAAGTTTGAAGTAGATCAGTTGAATCGTACTCCAGTACATGGGTTAACCCATGAGTCGCAAGAACTCTCCTGCCGGGCGAGCTTAGCAGGTTAAACAAGCGACTTCTCCAGCAGATCTAGGGCGGACGATGATGGCTGGACCCGCCTGATTAGGAGATCGAACTGATCCCCCAGATGTGTGAACAATTGGGTTTAGAGCTGAATTGGGTATGTTTACAATCCAGCCACTGAGGAGCGCATGGAAGTGTCACCTGATCGCATAAGTGACTCTCATTTCAGATGGACCCTTGACCAACCAATCGTCAATGTTGGTGCCGATATAAACACCAAGGCTCCATAGGACGATCGATAGGGTAATCACTACCTGTGTGAAAACCCGAGGGGCAGATGTAATTCCGAATGGCAATGCTTGGGATTTCAATATCTTGTCATCGACGGCGAACACGCAGATACTTCTTGAGGTCCAAGTGAATCGGTACATGAAAGTAGACATCCTTCAAACCTATTGATGTGGCCTGTATAGATCTGAGATTTCACATCTTGAATCTCTTGATGCGAATGTAATGGTTGAGGGAGCATATATTCAGGACCTGTCACCAACCCTCAGTTTTCGTGGACACCATGAACATCCTGATGTAAAACCCTGGATCCGTTGCCAGATCTTTCACCTGTCATACAGTCGCTTTGGCCAGGGGCGAAGCTACCTCGTCCCATAAAACTTCTGAAGGGAATCTTGAGGAAGTGGGGTCACCAGTAGGGTCCGTCAGCAAAGCAGGATGGTTTGGAGTGCCCTGCACCATACAATATCCTTCCGTGACAATCTGCCTCACGAGGCTGTCTGCACTGTATAGATTCCACCAAGAGGTGAAGTGTGCTGCATGGCCACCCAGTGGTAGCTCCGGGTGGTGATACAATAGCATCACGCCCAGCGGGGCCCCATCTCATGCTGAGCTAGAGGTTTGGCATCCCGGGGAGGTGTGGAAAGCACAATGACCCATCAGGTTCCTCGAATCCTCAGTGAACAATTACTTTTTCTCTGCTGTACCGTCGAAAGTGCGTCAAATGCCATCTAACAAAAGCAGCTCGGGTCGATGGGCTGGAGGCTGACCTGTTATCGATCGCTTAACAGGTTGTCGATGCTTTGTGTTCGCTAGCGCACGTTAAGGACCTAGCCCAACAAGACATATGAATGAGCGTAAGGAGCTGTGGGCCTCCGGCATCATGTGTTGGGCGGTAGCCTGCAAGAGAGCTGCATCGATGGTGTCATCAATGGTTTCCATGTGCACCTGGTTCAAGTCAACAGAAGAACAGTTCTCAGGGCACCCAAAGGGCGTGACCAGGAGGATTGGGTGTTTCCCGTCCAATGGAACACCACCACAGTCCATGCCGATGTCTTAGGTTGAATGGAGGCATGGTTGTGAGCATGGGTCAAGGACTCCGCATCACAGCAATCACAGGTGCTGATGTCCCGTCACCCTATCCCTCCCTTCTACCATCAAGTCACGAGTGGGCTTGGATGGTGCATCATTATCTGCTAGACTTGAATTAGGCACACTTGGTGGGTCAGACCATGGAAGCGACCTGCACTTCTTGATCGAAAAGGCAGCAGGTAGCTTTCCCAATGTGGTGCTACTCCTATGGGGGAACATCAAAAACGGTCAGCCCATTCCACCATTTCCCACTGCACTTGGGGTAACCATAGAACATGGTAGAGTTGAGTGAAACATGCATCTAGTGCCGACTGAGGTACGAGTCTTCCTACAGGTTGGGATTCCGTGGTAAGACCTGAATCATAAATGCCCGGGTTCATGACCAGTTGTTCCACCTTGGACCGGGACTGAAATACATCCTACGGCCAGGCTGAACACATCTCGCACCTATTCCCTTCTGTACACAGTAACCGGATGGGGAGCCTTTCCCAGATTTATCTGGATAATATAGATATGATCAAATTTAGGGAGCTTCTTGAAATTGGGGCACACTAGGAACTGGCATAAGGCATTCTGAACTGAGTGGCATGGTGCGCCATGTTGGAACTCCTAGGACCTCTATGGCATACATTTTGGAACTCGGCAGACAAAGGATGGCTTATGCCATACCATGCAATGGCATGAGGTGAATGGCATATGCCATTCTCATTGGAACCCTAATCCAGCCAGATGAGAAGACTATGAAACTGGGCATGGTGTTTCCCATCTGGATAACAGGCATATGCCATTCCTATCAGGAACTCCGGTCCTAATTTCAAAAAGTGCCAATTAATGACATTTTAATAAACTACCCACAGTGCCAGCTCTGGACTTATAGAATGATCTTCCACAGGTGCTCCACACCTAGTATGGGAGAATACTGCTCACAACACAATAGATGTACAGAAACGAGCCAGACATATTCCTCCTTTCAAAGCTACTTTCGTTGATTGTCAACTGTTAATTGTTCCAGACTACATTTCATCACACAGACCTCTTTTACCTGCCAACATTGACCAGACAGTGCTCAAAGCTGAAAGGTCCAATCTACTCTTCACCCTGTCAGTTTTGGTTGATCTCAACTCCATCGAAGGTTTGATAATCCATCTGCTCAAAGAGAATTTTCATCAGATTGCTACCGTACCATAGACTGGTTACCTCCCCTATATGTTCAAACAGTAAACAGGTTACGGCAAGCATCATAGGATCTAGACTCATTCGGTGCATTGCAGAATGTATTGGGTCTGAATAAACACTCACAGACTCTGAAAATGAGTGAGTGAGTAGTAGGGTTTAACGTCGTTTTCAACCTTGTTTCAGTCATATCACGATGGTGCCTACATGTGCCAGAACACGAGTGTTCACAGTTCCTATTACCCTGAACACTGATCAGCCCAGCCAGTACAGCCTCTGGTCACCCATCTAAGTATTGACCATGCTTAACGTTGCTTAACTTCGGTGATGTGCCGAGAACCGGTGTGTCCAACGCTATGAAGCCGTACCCCTCCGAAAATGAATGATCATGGCCCAATGGAAGGCGATCTGAATTGTGGCAACTAATCAGGCCGCTGGAATCATCAGCCAATAGAATTTGAATTTAATTCAGTCTGTTTCAGCAGTGCATGAAACAAATGCTGGACATAACCTGTCTACTGTAACAATATACAACAGAGGCAACCAGTTCACCATAACCACACACATTTCATCTGGTTGGGTAGGTTTTTATTGCATATATAATCCATTACACAAGTTGCTTGATCTCTCATTTTATCACACAGACTTTTTACCTTCGGTAACCACAACAACCCAAACATCTCAGTTAATTCTTTTAGTGCTCGACAACCATTGGACAGAAAGAAGCAATTGTTTATATTCCACTGGCTCACAGACCTGTCAATCCCATACTAGGCTCCGCCTTACATTTATACATGTGACCTAGTCTGGATCATCTAGGGGATATTTTCTCCACAACTGGATGGCCACAATACTAGTAATCTAATGTGCCTTGCTTCATTCACATGGTTCTTTGGTGCTCGGATTCTGATGGTCATTGGACATTCTAGACAGGAGGGATTTGGTTGGCTCACAGACATGTCAATCCCATAATAGGCTCTGTCTTACATTGTATGTGACCTAGTGTGGATCATCTATCGGATATTTTCTCCACAACTGGATGGCCACAACACTAGTAATCTAATGTGCCTTGCTTCGTTCACATGGTTCTTTGGTGCTCGGATTCTATTGGTCATCGGACATGCTAGACAGGACGCATTTGATTGGCTCAAACACCTGTCAATCCCAGTCCACCCCCTTTACCAGGCCTTTCCCTGTCCCTTTCTCTTCTACCACCAGGAACCCTGGTTTTCCGCTTTGCTGGACGTATTCATCCATTGCTGATGTCATATACTGTCAGCCAATCAACTGATTCACTTTGCTTTATTCAAAGTGGAGGTTACTGGTGTCGCAGGGTTCGGGAGCTGACAACACACTGCCCCGAAGTGTCAAAAGCATCTTGGCCAATCATAAGCGAGTGCATCACAAGGTCATTCCATATATGTCCGGTTTAAACGAAGGTCTCCTAATTATGGTACGTAATGTTCTTGGTACAGGCTCTCCATCATGAGCATGTGTGCTCGACTGGTCGATCATGGTCGGTGTAAAGTTAGACCATGGTGTTCGTGATGATGATCTCGGTCAAAGCTTTTAATATCAAGACTGGATGCCAATACTATTAAGTCTTCTTCAAAAGGTTTAGACTTGATTCGACATGTTCAAAGTGTCCTCTGTTGCAGCATTAACACTGCTGTTCCTGTTGATCATTTCTGCTTTCCTTCTTCTTGTACCTTGGGTTTGGCCGACCTGGCAAATTGCTGGGTTTGTAGGTTAAGGATAGATGATAAATCAATAGTGTAAGTCACAAGATATCTTACAGCCATGTACATTGTACAAGACTGCAGATTGGCTGATTTGAATATTTGAAACCAAATGGCAGATGTCATTGGCTATTTAAGAGAAACTGGAATTACATTTAGCCAATGAAAAAAAAAGCTTCTAAAAGAGATTCATTACTGTGACTAGTCAACTGGTCAGCGATATAAAACAGGAACTAAAGGAGAATACTTCTAAACTGAACGCGCTATTAAACCACTAGTCAGAGTGACCCCGTGTTTTTATGTATTCTGTTTTTCTTGAAATTACATGTACCAAGCCAACAACACACCTTTGTATTCAGCACTCGAACCCCAGTATTGAACTTTTGTACTCCAGCTAATAAAATTTGACAAAAAAAAAAATAATAAAAAAATCAGCGACAAAATATTTAAGTGTCTAGAACACCAGGGATGTAGAAAATTTCAATGTTGTAGTTCGAACAGTTTCTGTAACTTATAAAGTTGGGATGAACACATGGACATACAGGTGCAAACCAATATGCTCCAAGGTCGCAGGAGGTATACTCAAGAATATCAGATGAAAGGTAAAGGATACAACCACCATAGGCCGACCATTGAGAAGGTAACCGTTAGTGTCCCGTACAGCCTTCTTAGCCAGGTGTTCTGTGGGATAGGTGATGAACGCCTGACCCTTCATCCGACCTTCCTTCATCAAACGAATGTCCCACCTGATGAAAAAAAGATAGAATATGTGCTAAATCCTTCATCAACCAAACTTCCCATATAAAGAAAACACGCTAAAATCTAAGGGACCGTATCCATCCAACGTTCGTTTGCTAGACGTTTTAAACGATGAAAAAAAACGTCGATGCAAACGATGGGTGTATGAGTTGATCGTTTTTTAAAAAACGCCGGTCAGATAAAGACGATCGCCGGAAATCTCCGGCAACCTACGGTAAGGGTGCCGGTCGTCTTTTCACACCTCGAACAAAGGTGCAGACGTTTTCTAGCAAACGATTGAAAGTCTCCTGGCAAACGATCGGCTCGAAAGTAGTCCCGCTTTACAGACGCAAAAACAACAACAACGGCTGTGTCGCTTGAGGCCGTGAAAAACGGATCGGCAGAGTTATCTGTTGATTACCTTTTCCGGCCTATTCAAAGAAATTTTTTACACCGTGCATACATGGGGAGGGTGTTATTAAACCATTCAGTTTTATTTGCGTACGTGAGACGGTGACACTTCCATTATCACAGCTAGATGGTTGTCATTTTCATAGAAAATTATTGCACACAAACAGCGACTTCTCGTAATCAAACCTTTAAAACAAACGCGGAAGGCGATTAAAGTGTAATTTATTTCCCGTGTTAAACCCGTTTTCACATTCGCTGATAGCGCTATATTTTGTTACACATGTGCGCAGTTGAGAGCTAAGGCACGGCCTGTTCACCCAGTGTGTATTTATGCGCAGCTTAACACGTGCGATCGTCTTTTGTCAGTGTCTTCCAAACGACGACGTTTTCTTCCGAACGACAGCGGTACCTTCGGCCGTCTCCGGTGATGGTTTTTTTGAACGTTTGCTACACAAAAAAAACGATGGTGCAAACGATGGGTGTAGTAGCTGAGCGTTTTTTTCCATCGTTTAAAACGTCTCAACAGCAAACGCTGGTTGGATACCATCCCTAACAGTGGATGACAAAAACATAATACATTGTCAAATTACACCCCTACCTGGACATGTAAATTAGGTTTACTGATCATCCATATCTCAAATACAGTGGCTCACAGTGAAAATATAGGAGAAAAATCGACCATAGAGGTCCATGTCCCCCGCTAGCAGCACCAGTTATGGTGGATTACATCCACCATAACTGGCGTTGCTGCTGCGGGGGCCATGGACCTCTATGGTCGATTTTTTTTGGTCGATGATATCTCATTGATGAAGAGTATGATTTGAAAATGGAGATATCGCTGATGAGCTTAACATAATCTACCCATATTGGATAATGCACATCCATAAAACATAATACCGACTGTCCTCTCACCAATGTCCATGCACTCCTCAAGTTTGAAGTAGATTGGTTGAATCATTCTAGTAGAGTTATTGTCCAGACAAGATCTAAATCCTGAAAATCTAAGATGACTGATGGTGGCCATCTTGGATTACACAGGTAACTGAAAAGCAATGACAAATGTCCTCTCACCGATGTCAAGCCAAACTGCAAGTTTGAAGTCGATCAGTTGAATTATTCTAGAGTTGTTAACTGTCCAGACAAGATGCAACTGCTTAAAATGCAACATAATCCAATATCGCTGGTAGATGGCAGCCAAATTGGATTCTGTTCGTTCATGAAACACAGTCCTAACCGGGATCTCACCAAGGTCAAGGGACTCCCCAAGTTTGAAGTAGATCAGTTGAATCGTACTCCAGCTATTGTCCGGACAAGATCAAACTGCTTAAATCCAATGAAATCCAGTATGGCTGATGGTGGCCATATTGGATTAAGTATGTCCTTGAAAATCCTAATCCTCCTCTCAGCAATGTCAAGGCACTCCCCAGGTATGAACTAGATCAGTTGAATCATTCTCGAGTTATTGTCCGGACAAGAGCCAACTGCTTATAATCCAATATGGCTGACGGCGGCAATATTGGATTATGTACATTGCTGAAAAACAATCCCAACCGTCCTCTCACCAATGTCAAGTCACTCCCCAAGTTTGAAGTAGATCAGTTGAATCGTACTCCAGTTATTGTCCGGACAAGATCAAACTGCTTAAAATCCAATGAAATCCAATATGGCTGATGGTGGCCATACTGGATTAAGCACGTCCTTGAAAAACAATCTTAATCCTCCTCTCAACAATGTCAAGGAACTCCCCACATATGAAGTAGATCGGTTGAATCATTCTCGAGTTATTGTCCGGACAAGATCCAACTGCTTACAATCCAATATGGCTGACGGCGGCCATATTAGATTCCGCACATTGCTGAAAAACAGTCCCAACCGTCCTCTCACCAATGTCAAAACACACCCCAAGTTTGAAGTTGATCGGTTAATTCACGAGTTATTGTCCGACAAGAAAATCTAAGATCCAACTGCTTATAATCCAATATGACTGACGGGGGCCATATTGGATTATGCACATTGCTGAAAAACAATCCCAACCGTCCTCTCACCAATGTCAAAGCACACCCCAAGTTTGAAGTTGATCGGTTAAATCGTTCACGAGTTATTGTCCGGACAAGACAATCTAAGATCCAACTGCTTATAATCCAAAATGGCTGACGGCGGCCATATTGGATTATGCACATTGCTGAAAAACAATGCCAATCGTCCTCTCGCCAATGTCAAGGCACACCCCAAGTTTGAAGTTGATTGGTTAAATCGTTCATGAGTTATTGTCCGGACAAAAAAATCTTACGGAATTACGGACACCGGTGTTTCTAAGTCCCCCCATACTATTAGCGGGAGACAAAAATAGGAGGAAATTTAGCAAAATATCAGAATATAAGAGAAATATAGAAATTTTCTTCTTAAAATATAGGAAATATAGGAGGCACTTGAATGCCTGCAAATATAATAACAAGCGTTCTGAGAACCCCAACATCTCGCCTTGCGGGGTCATCCGCCAAAGGTGCAGCAGTATTGAAAGCATACATGTAGAGCAAACAATAAGGTCTGGAATAGGTGATGTGGTACAGACAATAATGTCTGGAATAGATTATCTGGTACAGACAATAACATCAGTCCCATGAAGGATTACTGGCAAAAGTTAATCCCATGTAGGATGGATAGGTCAGTGCTGTCGTATTACTGTCGGATTCAGTCCCATGAGAGATTACTGCTGGATAGGCCAGTCCTGTGTAGGATTACCACTGGGTGGACCAGTCCCATGTTTTTACTGATGGATAGTCACCTGTGGGATTACTGCTGGATAGTCCAGTCCCAAGTGGGATTACTGCTGGATAGTCCAGTCCCAAGTGGGATTACTGCTGGATAGGGCAGTCCTGTCTGGGATTACTGCTGGATAGATGAGTCTCGTATGGGATTAATGCTGGATAGGACAGTCCCGTGTGGGATTACTGCTGCATAGGCAGTACCGTGTGGGATTACTGCTGCATACGGCAATCCTGTGTGGGATTATGGCTGAGGAGGCCAATCCCGTGTGGGATTACTGCTGGATAGGCTAAACCTGTGTGGGATTACTGCTGCAAATTGCAATCCAGTGTCATATTACATCTGGATAGGTCAGTCCCATGAGAGATTACTGCTGCATAAGCCAGTCCTGTGTGGAATTACTGCTGGATAGGCCAGTCCCATGTTGGATTACTTCAGGATAGGCCAGTCCAGTCTGGGATTACTGCTGGATATGTCAGTCCCGTGTGGCATTACTGCTGGATAGGCCAGTGCCATTGGGATTACTGCTGGATAGGTCAGTCCTGTGTGAGATTACTGCTGAATAGGCCAGTCCCAAATTGGATTACTGCTGGATAGACCAGTTCGGTCTGGGATTACTGCTGGATAGTTGATTTCCGTTTGGGATTACAGCTGGATAGGTCAGTCCCGTATGGCAATACTGCTGGATAGGCTAATGCCATTTGGGATTACTGCTGGATAGGTCAGTCCCGTGTGGGATTACTGCGGGAGAGCTGTGACCTAGGAAAACATGAAACATGTCCACCAAGTTTTATAATCATCCCACGAAAGGTTCAACAAACTTTCCATGTTCAGATCTACCTGTAAATTTTTGCCCAACAAACACCTTATCAATGGAAAGATACAAAGTCTAAACTGCAATAATTAGGAAAAAATTTCATATTTAATGTCATATTTCTTAAATAGCACATGCACATCTTTGAATCACATTGAACTTGGGTAGCAAGTGTCAAACTCATCCAATGAAAGCTGACAGCTTCAGAAAACTTTCCGTGTACATGTATATACATGTGCATTATTATTGGCAGATTAAGACAAAACCCTCAAAATTTGAACAAAAATTAATATTTCATCACCTAAATATCACAGGTACATCTTTTAATCATAAGAAACATGTGTACCAAGTTTCATAATCATTCAACAACTGCAGCAAACTGTGGTGTACAGATGTACATGTGCACTTCAGGTAAACGCAAAACTCAATCAGTTGCCATAATTTGGAAAAAAATTAATATTTCATCTCAAAAATAGCTCAAGTAAATCCTCCAATCATAAGAAACATTTGTACCAAGTTTCGTAATCATCCAATGAGAGCTGACAACTGCAGCAAACTTATCATGTACATGTATATGTATACATGTAGAGGCCTACATGTACAATTTACCTAAACAGAAAACTCTTCATTTGCCATAATTTGGAGAAAAATTCATATTTCTTGTCAAAAATAGCACAGGTACATCCTCTAATCATAAGAAACATGTGTACCAAGTTTCATAATCATCCAATGACAGCTGACAACTGGAGCAAAGTTACCATGTAGATGTATATGTATACATGTAGAAGCCTACATGTACAATTTACCTAAACAGAAAACTCTTCATTTGCCATAATTTTGAGAAAAATTTATATTTCTTCTCAAAAATAGCACAGGTACATCCTCTTATCATAAGAAACATGTGTACCAAGTTTCATAATCATCCAATGACAGCTGACAACTGGAGCAAACTTACCATGGACATGTATATGTACAATTTACCTAAACAGAAAACTCTTCATTTGTCATAATTTGGAGAAAAATTAATATTTCTTGTCAAAAATAGCACAGGTACATCCTCTAATCATAAGAAACATGTGTACCAAGTTTCATAATCATCCAATGACAGCTGACAACTGGAGCAAAGTTACCATGTAGATGTATATGTATACATGTAGAGGCCTACATGTACAATTTACCTAAACAGAAAACTCTTCATTTGCCATAATTTTGAGAAAAATTAATATTTCTTCTCAAAAACAGCACAGGTACATCCTCTTATCATAAGAAACATGTGTACCAAGTTTCATAATCATGATGACAGCTGACAACTGCAAGAAACTTTCCAAGTACAGATGTACATGTGCACTTCAGCTAAACGCAAAACTCATTCATAGGGATTTTAACATTAGAGTACCCCAGGGGTAGTACCCCCAGGTGGCATACCCACCCCCCATATTTTTTATATTTTTTAAATATTTTTTCTAATTTTTCTAGATTTTTTTTTAACTTGCTAAACCAAAAACCCATTCATTTCCAGGCAGGGGACACCGACACCGACACCGACGACATCCTCTTTCCCCCCTCACAATATCTCCCCTTTACTTCGTAAGGCGAGATAAAAATGATGTCTACATGTCTTTGTTTGCTGCAACTGATAATTCAAGACTCGGACATAACAGGAAAAAAACCCCATCCAAATGTCTACTCTTTCTGCGAAATATTACTTACACATTTTTCACTTCTTCTGAATCCAAGTCAACATATCGTCCAAAAATATACAACAGATCCTGGAAAAATATAGAAGAATATTAAAATTTAGCAACAGGACAACATTGATGGGCATCCATATTGCAAGGTGATTCAATGACCACCCCCACCATTTTTATTCATTTTTCTAATTCATATAACATGGAGGTGGAAGATGCCTTTCCTCATGTGCTTCGAAAATGGAGACAAATTGAGAGCTCTGGCATAGAGTAAGGCCTCTAACAACCTATATTCAGTCCTGATTGTTCAAAACTGACCTTTGACCTTCACCTCAATTTCAGTATGTGACTTATTGTCTCCCCTAATATAATGACTGACCACAAAAATTGTGAGTTTTAATGATCTCCCTGTTTTGGGGACACAGTACTCTTTGATCTTGATCTCAATTTTGCTATGTGACATCTTTTCAACTTAATGAATTCACTCAATTTTTTTTCCAATTTTCAATGATTTCCAGCTTTCTATGCCAAAAGAAGTTTGATCTCTGATTTCGACCTCAATTTTGATATGGGACACATCTCTGCACAGGTCCGTCCACTCACAAAAAAATTGCAACTGTATATAGAGAACACAACCATCACAGATTTAGACCGGGCAAGACTGGTTCAACGACTTTGTGATTTTTAGGCCACAACGTCCATTGATCTCTGACCGCGATTTTGATGTACACTGTAGAAAGAAAACAGTCACAAATATAGAGCAGACATGAACGGTTCAATGATTTTCTGAATTTAAGGTTACAGTGATCTTTGACCACAAGTTTGATAAGCGACACAAAATATTGCAACTTTCGATAGAAAAGTGTCACAGATAGAGACTAGACACGAATGGTTCAATCATTTTCTGATTTTTAGACTTTGAGTCTAGTGTTTTTTTACCTCTGATCTTGACCACATGTTTGGAAGTGACACATTTTCTCTGCCTAGTGTATCCACTCACACAAAATTGTAACTGTAGATAGAAAACTCTCACAGAAGCGGACAGATATTGCCATCACATAATATGTCTGACTGTTTGGTGGGCATACAGAAAACCTGAAAGATGTGGTTATATTGAGAGTTGGTTGATCAATGAACTATATATGTCATGTCCTTCAAGAATAATTAGTACCCGGTACCGCAAATCCAACAATTTTCACCCTCAAAGGAAGTCAATCATCTAAGTGAGGATTTGGTCCCAGCGAGGTATGGTTGAAGTGTCAAAAATAAAACATCAGCAATACAAGAAAATGTTCAATTGGCATGAAGTACACTGACTGGGGCAGAATCCCCGCTCAAGTGTACCACATCCTTTGAGACTATCTTTAGGAGTTCTCTTACCTCCTCTGTTGTTTGTTTACTGAGGTTTTTAATGTAGAGTCGAGTGGATGGTTCACCTGCTTCATATTTCTTAAACACAGATGAGGTTCTCATCTCTGAAAATAAGGTCAGAAAACAAATTGAATCCGCAATTGATTAAGAATTGTTCATCAGTCATGATGTTTAATTAGCACAAGGAAAAGCGATCTGAAAATGGAATATTATGTGGAAGTTTCTTGCAGTTTCGCTGGCTGTCAGAGTTCGGGCTCCAACATTTCTGTTGATAGATGTTAATTTCATCCAAGCCCATATTGTGTGATGAGATTTCTATCATGTCTACTGGACCAACTTATCATAAACTGTTAGTCAATGTCATTATGGGAAGATCTCTCATTTTCAAGCCAATTCTCAAAGATTTCCTCCAGAGTATGGAGAGCATTAAGATGAAGTCTTAGATACAGTCGAAACACTGAAAATCTCCAAATATTATATATGTAAAATGTATTATCATGGTAGTGGTCACTTCCATAACAAATGTATAAGATTGACCAAGCGAGCTGCATCCAAGCTGTACTTGGTAAATGTAGCTCAGTTAGTAGAAAGGTGGGTTCGTTTCCCTAAGTGAGTGAGTGAATATGATTTAACGTCGCTTTCAACACTATTTCAGTCATATCAAGACATTGGGTCCTATTCGATCACACCCGGGAACCCCACGGGTGCCCCAGTTAGTCACCTCTCTTATGACCAACACTGTGAGGAGCTGAGGCCTGTTCTTACCATGACCTGGGGAGTGCGCAACAACAGTCCCTGAAGATAGTTGTAAATCCAAACACATCATGGTATTAACCTTTCCTGTATATCAGTCATTCATGCACTTCTGGTCACAAAAGCTTCGACCTCATTTTGAATAATTATATGTATGTAAGATTTTGAAACATCACTTTTCATAGTGTCATAATGCATGACATCACAATAACTCTCTCATGGGGAACCTTCACTTTACGTTCCAGAGCTACGTCAATTTTCATAGATGCCCTGTGATGGGAGACTTGACCTCATTTTGGAAATGGATGTGTGTTGAAATGCAATCAGATTTAAAACAGACCCAAAAACCGATTGTCTTTGGATCTGATCTCCTTCCTATCTCAAGGCCATTTGGTGACCTGATGACACGAAAATAACTCCCTAATTTACCTCATCTTGGACCAATCAAAACAATGTACAAGATGGCATGAAATCACATAATGGGACGTCTTCTTACGCAACCAACTCACCGGATCATATGACCTAGTCAAAGGAAACTGAGAAGTTTCAAAATAACCAAACTTAGAACTGCAAATAGCTGCAGCATAATATATAACCTGACCCATAACCATTACGAAGTGTGATGAAAACTTATCTATGATTGAAATTTGCTTTGTATTTATTTTGAATTTGCTTTGTCAACCTGTTGGGTGTTTGTCTGGACAGGAATTTGTCATTCAACGAACACATTAGGCAAATTTGCAGTAAAGCCGGACGACAATTAAATGTTTTGGCTCGTCTGTCCAAATATCTACACCAATCAACTAAACTCTTAATTTATAAATCTTTTATTTTGAGCAATTTTAATTATTGCTCGACGGTGTGGCACACGTGTTCTGTTAGTAAAACACGGAAAATGGAAAAGATTCAAAAAAGATCATTAGCCTTCGTTTGCGACGACGTTAAATCTTCACATTTTGATCTTCTCACAAAAGCAGGAGAGACGACCTTGGAACTCAGGCGATTAAAGAAAATCGCTCTAGAGACCTTTAAAGCCCTAAACAATCTTTCTCCCACTTATGTACGAGAGCTATTCACTGTTCGTAAGGGGTCCTACAACCTGAGGAGAAAAGGTACCCTTAATATACCTAGAGTCCATAAGACCAACCACGGACTGAAAAGTTTAAAATTTTTAATACCGAAAGTGTGGAACTCACTGTCCAGCGAAGTCAGGCAGACAACTGATTTAAAAAATTTTAAACGCCTCCTTCAAAGCTGGACAGGATTTGATTTGTGTAAATGTGCAGTCTGTAAATGTGTATGAGCGCAATTGTTATTACGGTGACTATTTTATTATCTGTGATATCTTAGCTAGATATATCTCTTATAGCATACTTTTTTATTGTTTGTATGTGTCGATAATATTTTTAGAATGTGATTGTCTTTTTAATTATTTATATATACATATGTGTCCCTTTTTTAACATTTCTTATGTTGTTCGTCGGTGAAAAGTAGCCATTGAGGCTCGTGTTTTTTGTAACATTCGAAAACCGACAATAAATAAATTTTGATTGATTGATTGATTGATTGATTTATCCAAAATGATTCAAACTAAGTTGCATAGGCCGGAGGGAACTTTTCATACTGTCGAGTGGTTGTCAACTTGACCCGATTCTTCGGCCTGCAATTTGAATGAATGTCATCAGCAATCTCAGTCTTACTATATTTACGAGACTCAGGAATTACCGACAGCTCTATGAAATTTCGTGCAAAATGAAGTCGAGATAGAAAGATCGAGGGTCAGATCCACTTAAGACAGAGTGAATCAGATTGGTGGAAATACCCCCTTGAATAGCTCACCTTCGCTGGAAATTCTGCCTTTTCTGAGTTGATGAGAACTGACAAATCTTGATTTATCTATCACCATTTCTTCATCCTCCTCTTCAGAGCTTTCTTTCTCCTGAAAACAAACAATTATGAAAATAATCAATATTTTAAACTTATACAGATGCCCTTCTCATGACATCAGACTGTATATCTCCTACTGTCAGATAAATGTCCATGGGGGAAATCTCCATGAGGAAAATGTCCACTGGGAAAAATGTCTGCTCGGGAAATGTCCATGAGGAAAATGTCCAATGAAGAAAATATCCACTGAAAAAAAAATGTCCATGGGAAAAATGTCCACTGGAGGAAATGTCCACCGAGGAAAATGTCCCTGAGGAAAATGTTCATGAGAATATGTCCACTTTGGAAAATGTCCATGGGAATATGTCCATGGGAAAAATGTCCACTGGAGAAAATGTCCATGGGAAAACGTCCAAGAGGAAAATGTCCACTGGAGAATATGTTCATGGCAAAAATCTCCACAAAGAAAATGTCCATGGGGAAAATGTCCACTGGGAAAAAAGGTCCGCTGGGGAAATGTCCACGAGGAAAATGTCCAATGGACAAAATGTCCACTGGAAAAAATGTACATGGGGAAAATGTCCACTGAAGAAAATGTCCATGAGAGAATATGTCCACTTTGGAAAACATCCATGGGAATATGTCCATAAGGAATATGTCCATGTGAAAAATGTCCACCAGAGAAAAAGTCCATGGGAAAATGTCCATGAGGGAAATGTCCACTGGAGAAAAATGTCCATGGGGGAAATCTCCATGAGGAAAATGTCCACTGGGAAAAATGTCTGCTCGGGAAATGTCCATGAGGAAAATGTCCAATGAAGAAAATATCCACTGAAAAAAAAATGTCCATGGGAAAAATGTCCACTGGAGGAAATGTCCACCGAGGAAAATGTCCCTGAGGAAAATGTCCACTGAGGAAAATGTTCATGAGAATATGTCCACTTTGGAAAATGTCCATGGGAATATGTCCATGGGAAAAATGTCCACTGGAGAAAATGTCCATGGGAAAACGTCCAAGAGGGAAATGTCCACTGGAGAATATGTTCATGGCAAAAATCTCCACAAAGAAAATGTCCATGGGGAAAATGTCCACTGGGAAAAAAGGTCCGCTGGGGAAATGTCCACGAGGAAAATGTTCAATGGACAAAATGTCCACTGGAAAAAATGTACATGGGGAAAATGTCCACTGAAGAAAATGTCCATGAGAGAATATGTCCACCTTTGGAAAACATCCATGGGAATATGTCCATAAGGAATATGTCCATGTGAAAAATGTCCACCAGAGAAAAAGTCCATGGGAAAATGTCCATGAGAGAAATGTCCACTGGAGAAAAATGTCCATGGGGGAAATCTCCATGAGGAAAATGTCCACTGGGGAAAATGTTCGCTTGGGAAATGTCCATGAGAAAAATGTCCACTGCAGAAAATGTCCGCTGGGAAAAACGTCCACTGGAAAAAAATGTCCCTGGGGAAAATGTCCACTGGAAAAAAGTTTCCATGAAAAAAAAATGTCCACTGGAAAAAATGTTCCTGGGGAAAATGTCCATGGAGAAACTGTCCACTATTGTCCATGGGGAAAATGTCTACTGGAGAAAATGTCTACTGGGGAATAAGCCCTGGATTCCATATACTGATAATTCTTCGTGATTGGTTGAACTACAAGTGCTATACCTGTTCGATTGGTTGAATTTTTCCGAAGCCTCCAGCTTCTACGGGTATGGCAGAATCTCTTGGTTGCACTGGTCCACTGAGAGTACTTGCAGACTCCGCTGGTCTGACAGAGGGTCGAGTCTCTACCATAGACAGGTGATCAGCAGTGGGGGCAGCTACATGGCAAAAGAACAAGATCAATTAGGGGGGCTTCAGAGTGGGTGAGTCTCAGCATGAGATTGTTTTTTAAAGTGATGGTAAATTAGCACTCACTTGAAGTATTTGAAAGGTGTATGACAACCCAGTTAAGTCATTCACAATAACATTACATCCCTGTCAATAATGCTGTATAATAGCCGATTTTGTCCCAGTATCTGTGGCTTTGACTTTACCCCCACACAGCGCATGCACAACAAAAATGTCTGCCTGCCTGGATTTTTTTAAGTTTAGAACTAGTGCATGTGAGTTTATTATAGGTCATGAAGTAGAAACAGGCCAGACAGTGCAGGATATTAAGTAACTAAGGAAATTATTGATAAAAGCGGACATGAAGAATTGTTTTACGGAAGCTCACCTATGATAGGAGCTTGTGTTGATGCTTCATCCGCTGTCATATTGAATGGTAATCTCAACTGTATCTTCCGTTGTAAAGGTTGTTGTTGTGGTTGATCAAACACGTCACTCGGTATAAATGCTGGAGCTATCCCAGTCAGGGGTACTTGTGCTGGAGGGGGTACCAGCTTGGGTCTCTTTCGGACCCTCTTTGGTTTATGCCTCGTGGGTCTTTTCACAGCAAGCTGAGCTGTCATAGGTCTGGGTGAAAAGAAAAATAAATCTAACATTAAAGGAAGAAATATTTCCGAGCTCTACATTAGCCACATTCTGCATGGACGTCACTAGGATTTCTTAAGAGGGAATCATTTCCTTTTTAAATATAGAGATGGAAAATCGACAGTGGCCTATACATGTTGGTCAATGAAGAAAAAAAAAACGTATGTAGGTGCTGGGTGGTAAAGAAACAAATTGTGTCCAGCTGGGTACTTGATGACAAAAATAAGTGCAAAGAATGGGTATTGGTGGGTGGTTGGTCAGCTGGAAAATTATGTCCGCAAGGTGGTTGGGGTGTTCATCAAACAATGTTCGTAGGTGGTGGGTGCTTTTTCGAAGTGCCCCTGCTGGCATATGCTTTTTAATGGAAAAGCCCTTACACCATTTTGAAATTAAATATTTTGTATTTATTAAGAAAAAGTTAATGATTTTTGTGAGCAGAACTCTATGATACAGTGGAGAAATAATTCCTGCTTTGAACTTGGTTCACACTTTGACAACATGAGAATATGCCATACACTTTACCTGGTTTCTCCATCACTCTCTATTTCTGACTCCTCCGTACTGGAGACATCCATTTCTTCCATCTCCATAATATCAGGTCCTGTCAGGGCTTCATATCTGGGGTCCACAGTCGGCTGTAAAGAATTCAAGCAAGTCAGTCAAATGTCACATGCTTAGATGTCGCATCCCACATGATTACAGGGCTGTGAAGATTTTGCTGTCGAATGACTGTCAGGTTCTTGATTATTTTTCTTGATGTATTGGGTTCTCTGGCAACAGTCTGTGTACCTGAAAATGCTAACACTGAACAGTGTACACTAAAGTACCAGAAAAAAAATGAACAGTATATACATGTACTTGGCTGGCCCGGTGTTGACATTATGTTGACATGATGTTGACCCAGTGTTGACCCAATCGTCAACTGTTTGTTGAACGATTGTTTTGGGAAGTCTTCACATTAATTCACTTAAATTTAGAATTATTATCTTTAGAACACATGTATATCTTGTTGAATAAATAGTTAAAAACATTCAAATTGCTCAAAGAACAAACAATAAAAGGACCAAAACTGGGTCAAAATGGGGTTAACAGCAGGTCAAAACGGTTCAACATTGGGTCAATTTTTATGGTGTTCTCTTTTTTTCATGTACTGTATGTCATCATTTACCCAATTTTCTCAAATTTTTATATAGAGTCCCTTTATTTCATGACGAATGTAAATATACATCCAATCTTCAAAACATTTCAAAATCATTGTGAACAAACCCAACATAACAAGGGCTGGGGGTACTCTGCCTTTGACACCATGAGCTAATGGGCGACATTGCTTTTTGACCTCAGAACAAACACAACTGGAGTAATTAATTTATTTAATTTATAACTGAAATCCATGCGAGAATAACCATTGTAACCAGCAAGTAAGTAGAAGGATGACAATTAATGCATATAAAACCTTCTATTGGCTCAGGCATGTCCAGAGATGTGTGGCGACCAACCTCATACTGCGGCCAACCTCATACTGTGACCAACTTCATACTGCAATCAACCTCATACTGTGACCAACTTCATACTGCAATCAACCTCATACTGTGACCAGCTTCATACTGCAATCAACCTCATACTGTGACCAGCTTCAAACTGCAACCATCCTCATACCAGCTTCATACTTCAATCAACCTCATACTGTGACCAAATTCAAACTGCAACCAACCTCATACTGTGACCAGCTTCATACTGCAATCAACCTCATACTGTGACCAGCTTCAAACTGCAACCATCCTCATACCAGCTTCATACTGCAATCAACCTCATACTGCAACCAACCTCATACTGTGACCAACTTCATACTGCAATCAACCTCATACTGTGACCAACTTCATACTGCAATCAACCTCATACTGTGACCAGCTTCATACTGCAATCAACCTCATACTGTGACCAGCTTCAAACTGCAACCATCCTCATACCAGCTTCATACTGCAATCAACCTCATACTGCAACCAACCTCATACTGTGACCAACTTCATACTGCAATCAACCTCATACTGTGATCAGCTTCATACGGCAATCAACCTCATACTGTGACCAACTTCAAACTGCAACCAACCTCATACTCCTTATATCGAGAAGACCTGATTTAATTCTCCGTTACAATTTTTCTTGACAATCTGTATGGGCTTCATTGTATTAGGGTGATGCTTCAGTCAACAGTCTCTCCTTGTTAAGGGAGTGAGCACTCTCCTCCATCACTCCCCTAACTTTTCCCCCAGGAGAGTTACTGATCACTCTCCTGGAAAATGAAAATGTATTGGAGAGTAATACTGACACGAGTGAATCACTCTCCCAATACAGTAATCACTCTCCCAATACAGTAATCACTCTCACAATACAAAAATCTAGGAGAGTGATCAACAGCTCTCGCAAATTTGACGAAGATGAAAGACTGAGTCATACGTACAATGGGTGGTGTTGCAGTGATAGGCCCAAACGGTGCTGGCAAGTTCATCTTGTTCATCAAATGAAGAACCTGGAATAATCCATCAGTAGATTTGGTAAGACTTTCATAAATTTGTACATTGTTCATACATGTACGTGATACAACTATTCGAACATGAAGACATACGTAAATGACAATAGTTACTGTTTAATAGTTGAACAGAATGACACATTGAAACTTTATCCAAAGGAAAAAGAATACACTGTGCTAGGCATTCATGGATCCTAAGGTTGAACATATTTAAACTCAATTCTATATTGGCAGTAACATAACTTACAAGTTGGTTATGGCTGAGCCACCATATCAAACACACTGATACACCATATCAAACACACCGATACACCATATCAAACACACCGATACACCATATCAAACACACTGATACACCATATCAAACACAATGATACACCATATCAAACACACCGATACACCCAGGGGTTATTTTAGACACTTTTCCTTTATATAACTCAATTTCAAAAAGATGAAAAACTCAATTAGGCGCGCAAAATAAACAACAAAACTCAATTTTTTCGGGTTTTTCATCGCATGCAGTCTGGAAACTCAATTTTTTTATCTTTTTAGTAGGACACTTACAATAAATAAATTCGCGACAATTTTTCATCGTGAATGAACATGTCAGTAATGTTATGAAGCTCATCAAGCAAAGTTGCGTGTCATACATAGCTGCATACAAGTTTGTTTGCTATCCAACTGTGATTGGCCGATTATATTTTGGCTAAAGATGTTAAGTAGAAATACTTCCCTCAGAGATAGCTTCATTTAATTAAAAAATGAGCGCGAATAAAACAAGAGAGTTTTATCGGGAAGTTCTATTTGGTCGATTATTTTGGGGGTGGGGGAGAGTACTTTAGCTCTGGATTGTGATAGGTCAAAAGTGAAAATATTTTCCCTACAAATAGCTTACCGGTACTTTAGTGCAAAAAAATAGTCAAGAAATAAAAATTGTCCATTTCCATGAGTTAACCAATCCTTGACAAAGTTGGTGGTTGAGTATTGTAAGTGTCTGAGTATTTGTAAGTGACAGGAAAGAAATGAAGAAATAAATGGCAATAAAAATGTTAATAAGAGACGTAAAAAATAAAACAATGGTGGTTGTGAAGTTTTGTGGATTTCACGAAAAAAATCCAATGCTGCCTGGTAAACGCAGATAAATGGCCAAAATTGCAAATTAAACTCAATATGCACCCTATTTTGTAGTATGTGGTGTGGGACTTGTTTACAAAACATACTGGGGTTTCAGAAATTTCCATCGGGCAGAAACAAAATTATTCATAAAAACGTATATTTTGTATGTTATAGCATATGCCCCCGCATGTAGATCCCCAGTTGCGCAGGAGAGAGTGTGGATCTTTTGTTTTTACACCAATCTGCATTGCTCACTTTGTGTATTTATTCCCAAATGGTACATCAGCTGTATTTTGGGGAATGTCTGTTTTGTTCGTTTCTTGTTTCTGGGGAAACGTCTTTCAACGTCACACGCATCCAAGTGAAATGTTGACTGAGAGAGAAAATGCTTGCCCGTTGTCTTGGTTCCGGAGATTGACGGACAGCGTGTCTCGGAGACCAGACTCATAAGCCACAGCAGTATGACAGCAGTGGTTCCCGAGTGGATTAAAAAGAGGGGACGTAACTTTGAAATATCAAAATGGCGGACTAGTTCGATCGTCGAAAACGTGGCCGAACAATTTGCTTTGAAATGAGAAACGTTCAGGACAATGTCTTTATCGGACCTATACGACTGAAATGAGAACAGCTCAAGACCAGACGTCCTTATCGGAGCTATACGATTGAATAATAAAGGTATCTGTCTGCACATCAGTTACAAATCCTGAGTGCTTATCTCGACTCGAGTGGCGTGGCTGGTCACACGTTTTTTTTTTCTTTCTCGCGGGGGTTTTGGGGGAGGGGGACGGGATAACAGACGACGAAACTCAGTTTAGATTACTCAGAAACTCAATTTATTTCGAAGAAACTCAATTTTTCGCGCGCCTTCGGCGCGTAAATTCTCAAAATTTTAGAAAACTCAATTTTCGGCAATAAAACTCAATTTACAAAATTTTGCAAAAACTCAATTTGTAATTGTTTTTCATCGTGGTTACCACGATGAAAAAAGTGTCTAGAAAAACCCCTGACACCATATCAAACACACCGATACACCATATCAAACACACTGATACACCATATCAAAATCATACTACAAGAAAATAGTAATTACTATGTACTACACGAAAACAAGATACAGTGTACGTTCCAGCCAGTGATGTTCACTTGGAAGGAATTCTCCTGTTAAAACTCTCTTAGATAAATTTTGTGAAGAGTTTGGTGGTCTTCAATGTGTCACGTTGTAGAAGTTTAGTAAATACTTTATGATTATGGTACATAGAGTTCGGAACATTGATGCGTAAATCCCGGAATAGCGACTGTCTATAAAATATATCTGCATTGTTGGAGCGGCAGACTACAAAAGTGAAATTCATTCTCAACAGAGCCCACACAGTACTGACAGTATTGTCTTGGAATAATTGACTTTTGGTAGTCCCCGGATTCAATTACTAATGTGTGATTGCTTCAATATTCATAATTTGGTAAAGTACATGTAGCACACATGTTCTGGCTTAGGCAAAATATAAGCTAGGTACTTTTCTAAATGACATCCTCTTTGAGTGTACATGTAGCATAAGTGTCCAATTTATGATTAGATGGTCCGAACATCATACTCTGTCAGTCCTGTGTAAACTCATCAATTATATATGTCTGACCTTCTGTTCTAGTTGCAGCAATAACACCTAAGGGGGACGTAACTCTCCTCAATAATCTTGGAGTTATCTCCCTTCCATTAATCTAGGCCCTGTATTAACAATGTGCAGTATACAACTAAATACTGGAGCATGTTCTATATACAATACGACTTACATGTATTGCATGTGACTGAAATAAACGTTTTCTCAAAATGCAACCCAATTGTATACTACAATTTGTTATTACAACTCCCATCATGAATGGACCTTAACCAAGTATATTTCAACAAACCTGGACATAGAATTTAGGATGCGCGGCCAGAGCGTTAGCTACGTTGGTGAGTATGGAGACCGTTGGGTGTGGGTACAAGTAATGGAGATGGGAATTCCTGGGATAATTGATTCTGTGAATAGAAAATATGCATAATAAGAATCTCCAATGATAAAGCTGAATAAAATAAGTTTCTAGCTTCACAGACACCATCGTGTCATTCACAGGCGTCGTGTCATTCACAGGCGTCATCGTGTCATTCCCAGGCATCATCGTGTCATTCACAGGCATCATCGTGTCATTCACAGTCATCATTCACAGGCATGATCATGTCATTCACAGGCATCATCGTGTCATTGGCAGTCATCATCGTGTCATTCACAGGCATCGTGTCATTCACAGGCATCATCGTGTCATTCACAGGCATCATCGTGTCATTCACAGGCACCACAGTGTCATTCACAGGCACCATAGTGTCTTTCACAGGCATAATCATGTCATTCACAGGCACCATAGTGTCATTCACAGGCATGATCGTGTCATTCACAGGCATGATCGTGTCATTCACAGGCATCATCGTGTCATTCACAGGCATCATCGTGTCATTCACAGGCATCATCGTGTCATTCACAGGCATCATCGTGTCATTCACAGGCATCATCGTGTCATTCACAGGCATCATCGTGTCATTCACAGGCATCATCGTGTCATTCACAGGCATCATCGTGTCATTCACAGTCATCATCGTGTCATTCACAGTCATCATCGTGTCATTCACAGGCACCATAGTGTCATTCACAGGCATGATCGTGTCATTCACAGGCATCATCGTGTCATTCACAGTCATCATCGTGTCATTCACAGTCATCATCGTGTCATTCACAGGCATCATCGTGTCATTCACAGGCATCATCGTGTCATTCACAGGCATCATCGTGTCATTCACAGGCCTCATCGTGTCATTCACAGGCGTCATCGTGTCATTCACAGGCGTCATCGTGTCATTCACAGGCGTCATCATGTCATTCACAGGCGTCATCGTGTCATTCACAGGCGTCATTCACAGTCATCATCGTGTCATTCACAGTCATCATCGTGTCATTCACAGTCATCATCGTGTCATTCACAGGCATCATGTCATTCACAGTCATCATCGTGTCATTCACAGGCATCATTGTGTCATTCACAGGCATCATCGTGTCATTCACAGGCATTCACAGGCATTATCGTGTCATTCACAGTCATCATCGTGTCATTCACAGTCATCATCGTGTCATTCACAGGCATCATGTCATTTTTCGGTGCCGCATCAACTCTTTTTATCACTGACAGCAAAATATAATGTTTAAAGAACAAACTTTTAAAATTTTTGTTTTCTTAGTTTTCACACTTTTCTCCCTGAAAGTTTTTGCCAAAACATTTATTTGATGGCTTGTTTCATTTGCACGAAATAGTATTGGAAATAGTATTGATGAAGGCTGACTCATAAAGTTACTTAAAACAACATTGTTGGTTTCTCCCCCTCTAGTCCAGGCCCGTAGCCAAGGGGAGTTTTCTGGGTTCGGGCAAACCCCCCTTTCGAAAATTTTATATATTTTCTCATATAAATGCCCTTTTCAAACACTGAGCGAACATCCTATTTGCCCCTTTTCCCATACCCCGATGTGCCCTTTTGGATTGAAGGCGAACAACCCCTCAGTAAATCCTGGCTACGGCCCTGTAGTCATTTATTTGACTAAAGTATGGTACCTATGAAGGTAGATATATGTTTTATTCATTAATATATAGGATTGATAGTTCATCAAATATTCACCAAGAAATCATCCAGAAAGTTCAAGATTTCTAAAGAACGGGGAATAACACAATTTTTCCATCCCAGTCCACTGTGACATATTAAAGCCAAGGAATAATACACTATAATTATTGCCCCTTATTGATGCATATTAAATATTTCATTTTTTCCAGGATTTCAGAACACTGTTGTGACTTCCCAAACAGTTTTATCTTTATGTCTTCAAATTAATTTTACAGTGGTTATTGCAAACAGCTAAAGAATCCGAGTATTATTGTAAGACGTACCCATGTCTTCTGTAGGCTTCATCTTGGGTTAGACTCAAGGGTTCAGCCTTCAGGGGAGGTAACTTCTTTTTGTCTTCCTTTTTCTCCTTCCATTTTGATTTAGGCCTGCAAAATGGGATACACAATGCATGTCTAGAAAATTCTTGATGTAAATAACAACAGCAACATCTGGAAACTGTCATGTTTGCCCATAGCAGGTACGAATCCAGGGTGCGTGAATAGGTTCAGGCGTCACAATTTTTACAGTCATCACTATGGTTAGTCTATGCACAACAGAGCTGTCCCAATGCTGTCATTTAATAGTGTTGCCTCACAGGAGCCCCATGCCATAGGCAGACAACTCTTACCCAGTTACATTATTCAACCAGTCCTTGATCTATCCTCTTAATACTGAGCACAAAGCGATGAAGAAACCAGTTCCATCATGTTTTAAAGTTTTGAGTATGATTTTGCCGGAGATTGATACCATAACCTCCTGTTGCGAGGCAGAAGCTAATTGCTAAACCATCGCAGTGTAGTAGGTGCAAATCAATGTAATTGTTCATGTTAAAAATGTTATGCTGAGGTTAGGCAACAACCCATCAGTTTGGAATTGCAATGTTGAAATACAGATGTTTTCAGATATTTGGTGTTTACATGTACCATTGATCCATTGTTTAGAGAATGTTACCTCCTAAACTATGGGTTTACAGGGCAGAAATCACTTTAACTTAAACCATTCCCTCGCATACAATCATGGTTAAAATAATGCAGCCCTAAAAGCTGATGCACGTGAAGTCAAATTGATGAAAACACTCTGTCAGAGAAAACCCTGTTGTGCATTTTCTGATACAACCAAGGGGAATGACACGAGTTAGTCCCGAGATTAGTATTAGTAGTCCGAGATTGTTTTTCTTCAACTGCGATCAAAACGAGCACACTTTTGTGCACGTGTAATCAAAACAATTCGCTCATTTTTATCTCTAGTCATCTTGACAGTTACATTATTTCTGTTCTGTACTGAAAACCTTCTGACTGAAATATGCGGGGTGCATGCACGTTAAAGGCTTCATCGATTCAGATTCACAAATGCAGTGTTTCTGCATATGAGAGAGATGGAAACTGTATCCAGTACATCTGAAACAAGAATAAATAACTTTGCAGCTAACTATTTGAGAAGAGCACACATGACGATGTCCTGATTGGACAAAACAAATATAATTAGGGTTGTCAAGGATTCCCCTGTCAGTTTCAAACTGCCACATCGTGTTTGAGGGTGTAGGGTGAATAGGGTTTAACGTCGCTTTCAACATTTTTTCAGCTATATCATGAAGGGGAAGGGACGGGAGGGATTGGGATGGGCGGGGGTACCTACTTGTAACAGAGCAGCTCTAATGCTGCCATTTTATAGTGCTGTCCCACTGAAATATCATGCCGTAGGTAGACATGACAGCTCACTCAGTCACATTATACTATAAACACCAAGCGAACCAGTCCTTGTTCTATCCTCTTAATGCTGAGCGTAAGCGATGAAGCAACAAGTTCCATTTCCCAAGTCTTAGGTATGACCCAGCCTGGGATCGAACCCAGTACCTACTACTTGCGAATGAGGTTGGCGCTCTAACCATAAGGCCATTGCAGTGCGGTCTATTGAGGGTGTACACCAGAGTGAAGTCACAAACTGCAGTGTCACCCCCATATAGTATCACAATCAATCATTTAACGGATGCACAAACAGAGCCTCAGATAGATGCACAGAGCATCTTTTCACTGACACATGGATGGAGCCTAGAATGGACGCATGGATGGCTCATTTTATAGCATAGCAGAAGGCTTTCATGGTCATTTTGGTTCTTCCAAGGACTAATTCTCAGTCTGGTATGAGGCATTTATCAAACTGTTAAAATTCGGAATTACTCACTGGATAAATGTCAAAGTTTGGCCTGATTGTTAACTTTTCGTCAAACTAAACTGAGAAGAGCAATTTAACTGGCCATGACAAAAGATCTCTTTCTCAAAATGTTTCCAAGATATTTTGACAAGCTTTTGTTTTTCAAGGCAAGTTCCATTCACCAGGGTTTTCAATGCTTTGAGGCGGTGTTTAATTATGCAAGGTGATTTATATGGGGGAAAAATATATTCTCTGATATTTCAATTACAGGAAGTGAGATTTCCAACAATAAAATCAGGAAGTGATAAAATTTATTAGAACCAGAATTTGATAAAATGGTTCAAATCAAATCACGCTGTTAATCCATTATATCATCATTTATTTTAATGATTTGAGAGCGATCAATTTTATTGGAATGAATTGAATTTTGTCCACGGAATTGGGGGTGACTGAATTTTAATAGAGTGATTGAATTGTTAGAGGATTTATTGTTACCATGGTTACATCACAAGGTACAATTGTTGTCATGATCAAGAACGACAGTTGCAGACGATGACAATAAGACTGACCAACACCGATCCATTGAAAACGAGAAAATTCGAAGTAGTTAATACAACACAGGCTGTACCTTTGAGAATCAGATGTGGGAAAGTAGTTCTGTTCAGATCCCCGAGCAAACTCCACGACTAAAGTAGATCCCAGTATTTCCAGTTGGTGAAGTCTTTGTAAAGCCTGGAAAACAGAATGGGAAAAGATTCTAACTGCATGAGGTCATGAGGGTATGACTGTTGTGTTTTCAATGTTTTTCTTAAAATAGTTGCCTTTTTTGCGTATGAAAGTCCTCACAATTATTTTAATCGACATCAAGTAATTATTTCCTAATTTATTATGTAGTTTTTCTGAAGAAAATAGCATAAATAGAAAATTTTAAAAATCTGACTGAAAAATCGACCCCCAAGAGAACATTTTTATATGATGTCACTGTGACGTCATTAAGGCAGCCATCTTAAAACTTATTACATTTTCCTATAACGCTCAAAAATTTGGGGTCTCAAATCACCTCCTGATATCTACATTACAATGGTGGCCATCTTGAAATTGGCGGCCATCTTGGAATAATTTCAAGTGGGCCTATAGCAAATTTTAATCAGCCGATCAAGTACTATAAATGTACCAAGTTTCATGCTTTTACCTCAAAGTGCAGAATCTTTTCACCATATTACAGTACTAATAACAGTGTTATATAGGGCTAGGTACACTGTATACACTGAAACCTGTGAATACAGACATACCTACCTTTTTGGCAGATTCTTCACTGTCAAAAGTAGCAAATGCTGTATTTTTCTGAAAGTGGAAATTGAACTGTGGAGAAATGATATTAATTATTACATGAATATGTATAAGTACAATGTACTTATTATTGAATGCTACAATTGTTTGTCATAGTGGTGAGCCTGGGAGATGACAATTAGCAAATTCAGTTGACCATATCAATAGACTTTACATTGTAATTTAATTTATTTAGTTCTCGTCATGTGTCTAGCTATCACCATGCATCTGGTACCATTGTTATTACCATGTGTTCAGTTATTACCACATGTCCTGTTATTATCATGTGCCAAGTTATTACCATCTGTCTAGTTATTACCACATGTGTCCAGTTATTACCACATGTCCAGATATTACCATCTGTCTAGTTATTACCATGTGTCCAGTTTTTTTCAATGTGTCCTGTTATTATGATGTGCTGATGTGTCAGATTATTTGCATTTATTCCAGCTAATACCATGTTCCCAATGATTACCCGATGTCTGGTTGTCACCTTGTATCTGGTCATTTGTAATTACTCAGGTATTACCATGTGTTCTGCGGCTCTCATGATCAGTTATTACCATGTGCCCAGTTATTACCACATGCCCTTGTATTACCATGTGTACAGTTATTACAATACCATGTGCCCAGTTATTACCACATGCCCTGTTATTACCATGTGTCCTGTGGCTCCCATGACCCTAACTCTCGTGGCCCTGAAGTGACGGAGGAGATCTTCTTTTTCAGCTGGACTTAGTTCATTAGGCAGATGACGAAGCAGTAGGGTATTCCGTGTTGTAGCCATGGTAACGATGTTCTAGTTATTCCAGACTATGCCAACATAGGAAAATCTACCCGAGATTGCTGAAAATAATAATGGAAATGTAAGTTGAAGTCACAGTAGTCACAGTAGACAAGGGGCAAATGAGACACAAACAATCCAACAAACTGTTCAGGCCTGTGCCGTAATATTTTCTTAGTAAACCTGCTGTAGGTTACCATTAGAAATGGGTAACACCTGCATCTTATGGTAACCCATAAAGGGTCTTCTAAAACTGAAATTGGGATAGGTCCAATAGAATGGGGTTTATGGTTCATCATGAGAGCACAGGCCTGAAACTGTTGGGTTTTTTTGAATTGGCAATTAAAGCACCACATTTTTATTTACTGGTACTTTTATGGTGTGTCACCACAACTGATACATTTCGAAGTTGTAACATCACATTGTGACATGATGGCAGTGTTCCCATTGGCAAAAAAGATGTGTGAATATATAAATAAGACAGTCTCGAGATGGAACTCTCTAACTGTGAAAGGCGCAGCGACAAAATGACATCACTGTTCATGTGACATTATGCTGAGGTTAGGCAACAATTTTTCTGCCAAATTTTCAGTAAAGTTTACTTATCTCCCTTGTCGACCAAGGCAATGTTAATGGGGCTAGACCTATCAGGCCCCATAAAAAAACGCCTTGTTTCCCATCACCACCCTCCTCAATTTTTCCGCCAACCCCGATTTATTTTTTATTTTTTCTCACCCGCCTTGTTTTTTTTTTGGTATGAAAATGAGACTGAACTGACTCTGGTTTGCACCAGCGACTGTTGTGGTGCGCTACGAATGCTTCTTGCGGCACGCTATGGGATTTCTGCCGATTTTAATATCCAGTGTATTTATTCAATCTCTAGCAAGGCCGTGTACAAAATGAAACTTTAAAATGAATTGTATATATACCATTTTACGACCAAATTAGAATATCACTATCTTAATATCAGTGGATTCTTGAATGAACTGAACCATTCCTATGCCCTTTCGCAAAATAAAGAATAACTAGAGCATAGTCTGAGGGATGCACACATTTGATCAAAATGATCAGTAAGGCTGCTTACAAGATACCCCCCGTAAGGGTATAGATACATGGGGGTGGTTAACGTTTCACGAGTAAGCTGAATGGGATTGTGGCAGTGGAAATCATCAGTAAGCATGCTTACAAGATACCCCCCGGATGCACATTTGATAGGAATTGACGAGTATTTGTAGAGGAATATAAGTATACATGTTATGAGTGGCGGCACAGTATGTAACTAGTTGACAATGAGACCTCGCTCGGTTGGAGTGCGGTTAACGGATTGTCTATGCATGTGTCGTGACGATACTCAGATGAGTTTAATGGATTGTTCAGAAAATTGATGTTAATAATGATTGTTGAGAATGGGGTTATGCAGGCATATTGTGTTTTACCTAACTGTTGTTACCACTAGAACCGTGTAGACTTGAAATGGGCTGTTGCAACAGATAGGCGAATTACTGTCATCTGGATAACCATATTGAAGAGGAAAAGGAAGTAAATGGGAAGTGAAATATTAAACTTACTACCTGTAGACGCATATGCAACATCCTGAGCTACATGTAGGTCTCATGGTATGGCAGCTACATACAAAATTTGAGAAGAATCTAATCAGCCGTTGTCAAGTTATGCTCCAGAAATGGAATGTTACGGACCAACTGAGAAAATTCTGCCCATAGGTGGCGCCACCTGTAGACGCACATGCGCCAAACGCAATCCCAAGCAAGGTCTCATGGTAAGGTAGCTACATACCAAATCTGAGAGGAATCCAATTAGCTGTTGTCAAGTTATGCTCCGGAAACGAAATGTTACGGACCGACAAGAAAAGTTTTGACCCTAGGTGGCGCCACCTGTAGATGCACATGCGCCAAACGCAATCCCAAGCGAGGTCTCATGGTAAGGTAGCTACATACCAAATTTGAGAGGAATCCAAGTAGCGGTTGTCAAGTTATGCTCCGGAAACGAAATGTTACGAACTGACTTGAGAAACTTTTGACCCTAGGTGGCGCCACCTGTAGACGCACATGCGCCAAACGCAATCCCAAGCGAGGTCTCATGGTATGGCAGCTGCATACCAAATTTGAAAGGAATCCAAGTAGCGGTTGTCAAGTTATGCTCCGGAAACGAAATGTTACGGACTGACATGAGAAACTTTTGACCATAGGTGGCGCCACCTGTAGACGCACATGCGCCAAACGCAATCCCAAGCAAGGTCTCATGGTAAGGTAGCTACATACCAAATTTCAGAGGAATCCAAGTAGCGGTTGTCAAGTTATGCTCCGGAAACGAAATGTTACGGAATGACCCTAGGTGGCGCCACCTGTAGACGCACATGCGCCAAACGCACTCCCAAGCAAGGTCTCATGGTATGGTAGCTGCATACCAAATTTGAGAGGAATCCAACTGGCGGTTGTCAAGTTATGCTCCGGAAACGAAATGTTACGAACTGACTTGAGAAACTTTTGACCCTAGGTGGCGCCACCTGTAGACGCACATGCGCCAAACGCAATCCCAAGCGAGGTCTCATGGTAAGGTAGCTACATACCAAATTTGAGAGGATTCCAAGTAGCGTTTGTCAAGTTATGCTCCGGAAACGAAATGTTACGAACTGACTTGAGAAACTTTTGACCCTAGGTGGCGCCACCTGTAGACGCACATGCGCCAAACGCAATCCCAAGCGAGGTCTCATGGTATGGCAGCTGCATACCAAATTTGAAAGGAATCCAAGTAGCGGTTGTCAAGTTATGCTCCGGAAACGAAATGTTACGGACTGACATGAGAAACTTTTGACCATAGGTGGCGCCACCTGTAGACGCACATGCGCCAAACGCAATCCCAAGCGAGGTCTCATGGTAAGGTAGCTACATACCAAATTTCAGAGGAATCCAAGTAGCGGTTGTCAAGTTATGCTCCGGAAACGAAATGTTACGGAATGACCCTAGGTGGCGCCACCTGTAGACGCACATGCGCCAAACGCAATCCCAAGCAAGGTCTCATGGTATGGTAGCTGCATACCAAATTTGAGAGGAATCCAACTGGCGGTTGTGAAGTTATGCTCCGGAAACGAAATGTTACGGACGGACGTACGGACGTCCGTACGGACGGACGGACGGACAAGCTGAAACCAGTATACGCCCCCTACACTACGTGTCGGGGGGTATAATAAATGAAAAAGGACTGCCTATCCGATTTTTTGAAAAGTCAGCGATGGGAATTAAACAGGGCATTATTTTTATGAGGTCTAAGTTGGAACCTGTCATGTTGTGGTTGTTAGTTGCTGGGAAAGTTTGAATATCTCAAAATTAACAAATAATATTTTCTGAATTGAACATTTCAAATACCTTTATTATTCGAGGGGTTATTTGAAGATTTGAATTTCTAAAATTAATAGGGGCCTATCTGGTTCAAACTCCACTGCAAACTAGCTACGAATGACAATACACCTATCCGTACATTAGCTAACATGTATAATATGGTAATAAAACCCAATCTTACGTATTCATCTGAGGTATGGGGTAGCCAAGTTATCACCAGTAAATCAAATCTTTTTGATACTTGGGATGCTATTGTCCCAAACAAAACAACAGTTAAAATATGCAAATCTATTTTAAATTTGCCCAAGAAAGCTGTCAATCTTGGGGCGCTCACTGAACTAGGTGTATCCAGCTTCTCTTTATGTCATCGTTCGTATGCTAAACTACTGGCTTAGGCTTGAAAACCTTCCTTCTTCTCGATTGCTTTACCAGGCCTATGTAATTACAGACCAGTCTCTTGGCAAGGCGAACTTACAAGATTTGTCATGTATTACAGTCACTGAACTTTTCACAGTTTATTGACCAAATTCGCCCATCCAATAAAGTTATATGCCGCAATATTGAAACTAAATTAATTACTTCTTTCTCAGAGATGTTCAATTCTTATACATCAAGAACCGATTGCAAACTCAGAACATACAGACTTATAAAGCATATTCCAGATTTCTCTCCGTATCTTACTAGCTTGACCAATCCTAAACTACTAAAAGCTATTACTTCTCTTAGACTCAGTACAGCGGACCTAGAAATAGAACGAGAACGATACTCAAAAACTCCTCCAGACTGTAGACTTTGTATACATTGTAACCTCAACAAAGTTGAGGATGAATGGCATTTTCTCATGGAGTGTCCTATATATAAAATACAAAGGCAACATGTTATGCGAACAGTTGTCCGAATTCTTCCAAGTGTTCTTTCACTTGACGTTCAGGAAATTTTTACTTTATTTCTGGACCCTCCTCCATACTTAGCATCTGTCATATCACGATTTATCTACAACTGTTTTCAAATACGCAAAACCTTGAAACTGGACAAGAACCCTGTTGGCGCGCCTTATAAGTCAATATATCACATTCTTTATATACTGTATTATTATAGACTGCCTTCTACACTGTCTAAGCTTATATTACGGTTTAGCAGAGTAGTATAGAATATGTATTGCGGCCTATAACTATTGGTGATATTATGCCTTATTTAAGTTGGCTATAAAGTTCTGGTATGTATTTCTTTATTACACTCAGCATGACACTCGGAGTTGGGTAAACCTCTAAATATTGCTCTGTATCTATTGTTGTATTTGTGATATATAGTTGGTTTGTGCCTTTGTCTCTTGTAGGCTTTATAATGTAATTGGGTACAATAAATTGAATTGAAATTGAAACTGGTGTGCAAAAAATGAACAAAATTGACGAAAAGTTTTTTTTTTTTAAAGAAGACCGTGAATTTGTCTTCTTATAAGAGGCTGTAAGTTTTTGGAAGAAGACCTGAAAAACCCATTTGATTCTACAATTGTGGGAAATATCACGGGGGGGGGGGGGCGGCATATACATCAGGAAGACCCCGGTTTTCAACATCATCAGTGATGATAATCATGTTTGCTTCAGCAAACTAGAGATCAATCATCGGATGGAGATCTCAAAGCTCAAAGTTATAAAACTGTTGCATTAGGGTATTACTAGTACTAGCCTACAGGAACAACAAAATAACTTTCAACGATTAGAGTGAAGAATCAGAGGACGATACATCTTTCCAAACCCATTACCGATGATTTTGTTGTTGTTGTAACCCAGAATCCCGCGTGCAATGACAAACCCACGTGCTTCCTGTATGTAAGTCCAAATTGACACAAGTGGTTTTTGCTCAGTTGTTATTCTTTCAAAGATTAATAAAGACTTCTCAGTTTGTTTATTAGTAGTACATATCTGTGTATTCCAATGAGGACATTGGTTGTGACAATCGCGGCCCGTCAACTTGACACGACAAGAATCAAAAGTAAACCGAACACGTGCCGGAAGTTTTTATATTTGCACATGCGCACAGTTAAGCACTCGTGTCGTTGGAAGTTGCATCCTGCCGTAGTTGATGTGTTTGATCTGTTTATAGCATTTGAGATGTCCATATAGTAGTTCATTATGCAGCGCATCGGTAGATATGCACATTGAAATGACTGTCAGCGTGACTTGATCATCAACTGTCCGTCAGATTCATTTTCGGACATTGACAACTTCTTTCACTTTCGTTTTGCAAGTGCAACTTGGCAAGCATGCAGGCTGTGTGTGTGTGGAAGTTGGCATCCTCAAAATGACTGAACATTTCCTGGCACTTTAAAAAAGTTGCGGGCATTGGGACATACTGGCAGCATCAATTGTTAGTGCCAACAAGGAAGACAACAACAACATAGGGCCTATCAGAAATGTTGTTCTCTTAACATTTTACAGGGAGAAATAACTGATGAATTCAGCATCATAATGAGAATGATGAGATTAAAATCATTATTGTTCCCAGTTTGCCTATCATTGGTACTGGCTATAAGAACAAGGTAAATGTTATGATTATTCTCGCCAGTAAACAACTACATGACCAATGGGCAGATGGGTGTTGCAATATTTCTTTTTCTAGATGTTACTGGAAATTTTATGTCTGTTCTACAATCAAATAAGCGCCAGAGTTAGGGTAGCTAAATAATATAGCCCTCAAGAGTATGAGGGCTATAGGTCGGCCCCAGTCACCTCCAGCGAGGGTTTTAGATAATTTTATTACGAATCACCCACCTCTGAAACTGCCGTACATCTAATCTCTATCCCCTCCTGCATAGTATTTCAAAATCTTGCACACTATTGTGAAATAGTAACGAATATATCGCCGTCTGAATTTTCCAGTCGGAAACTTCTAGCTCTCTGCGCGCCATGTTGGTGACGTCACTCTATACGGTTAACATGGCGCGTTTAAAGTGGAAGTCGCCTGGGAAATTCAGACGGCGATATATTCGTTACTATTTCACAATAGTGTGCAAGATTTTGAAATAGTGCGCAGGAGGGGATAGAGATTAGATGTACGGCAGGGTTCAGAGGTGGGTGATTCATAATAAAATTATCTAAAACCCTCGCTGGAGGTGACTGGGGCCGACCTATAGCCCTCATACTCTTGAGGGCTATATTATTTAGCTAGAGTTAGGGTTGTTTATTTGCTGGATGTGCTTCAAAAACATGGAAATTCCTTGATTTTATATTACCAATTTCCAGGCCTTGAAATTTCAAATTTTTGTCTGTTGGTCCTTGAAAGTCCTTGAATTTTAGTCTTGATAAGAAGAAGAAGAAAAAAAAGTTAATAACTTTAATATTGTTACGCTCATACTATTCAGCTTGTATCACTGACGTCCCTTCTCTCCTTGTTCCCCCGCTGATTCACATCGTCTAGTTCGCGCCTCTTGGTCGTAAGGGGGCGCTTTATCTGGATACCCAATCGCTGTGCCGTAATAGCTCGGAGGTAACCAGATTGCTCATACTAACCACGATTGGCTAACTACCTCACGTGATCGAAATTACGCCACATTCACATTCTAAACAGTCATGCCTTATAGTGAGATCACGACTCTCACGTAATGTGGGAGCCATGCCAATATTTTGACATCGACAACCCCTCCTACTGCATCTCTCAAAGGAACTTTTCTCCGTAGTTATTAACAGTCAATATTCAATTCAAAATCTGAAACAATTGAACGGTGTTTTTACGTTACCAATGTAGGCAGCTTGATCTCCTTATATACTCGTGATGATAAAGCGTGGGATATTAACAACATTTACAGGGAATTATTTGTTAATTATTTGAAGGTATCGGTGATCAAATGTTTGCAATCATTTGACGAACCTTACAAAACAATGGAGGAAGTTATCAAAAATCTGTTCACTCTTAAATCAGAAATTAAAGTAATTAGAGCTGTAATTAGTCCGTTTATTGTTATTTTTGCCGTTAACGACATATGAACATTTGAAGAGGGAGACAACTCATATTGCTTTAATACACAGTTGATAGTGAACAAATAGTTCCCGAGTTTCTCAAGTTTTTCCACACAGTTATCACTCATTAGATGTCATATACGCTGGGTAATTTATTTCTGTTACCGAGAGAATAATCTTGGCAGCTTAGCGTCGTAATTTGATGGAAACATTTAATGGTCACTGACCGAAAGACCTCACCCACTGAGAGAAAAGGTGGCGGATGCCCGATGTAGGTTGCCATGATAAACAAAGCGGAACAAGACTCTTCCGTAAGAATGATATTCATTGGTCATTGGTGGTTGACCTGAGCAGAGCGCCCCCTTACGGCCAAGAGGCGCGAAATATGCGATGTGAATCAGCGGGAGAACAAGGAGAGCAGGGACGTCAGTGATACAAGCTGTTTATCAGCGTATAATATTGTATGAACATTCAAGTATTAAGAAAATTAGAAATCTGTGTACATACAGGTATGTAATGCTGTGAAGGCGAAAACAGGTGATCTAGGTTCTTGAAAATCCTGGAAAAATGCTTTTGAAGAAGGGTTAAGACCCTGAATAGCCAAACATCTGGCAACTTAGTCTTTTCTCTCTGTCTGTAGAGCTGCATAACACATGGCATGGTATACATGTACATGTACATGTAGTCAGTGGTACCTAGTTTTCATGTCTTCATCCGTTCCTACACTAATCTATGCCATGCTTCCTCTTATTGAATTTGCATGTACAGTCCGGGACCATAAGGCTCCATGAGCCATACAGCTCCATCCGGCAATAAAACAGCCCCTCCCCACTCTCTGTCCAGCTATATTTATCAAGTTCGGCAAACAGTTCGATAGTGGTGAGAAACTGATTTGTCTGCACCATACTTTCAACAGCTGATTGAATTTTCATCTGTATCACAATTTTTTTCGTACAGGTCGCATGATCGGTATGCTGTGACACATGTCACAGGACAAGTAGGCCTACAAATAGTATGACAGTGAAAGCTGAAATTCAATCGGCCATTGATGTTGGAAGACTGATTGCAGACGTATCAGCTCCTCCTGGCGATCAAACTACTATGCCAAACTGGATAAAAGTAGTGGACAAGGAATGGGGAAGGGTTGTTTAATTGCCGGATGAAGTCATATGGCCCACGGAGCCTTGTGGACCTGGACTACATGGCATAGTGTAGGAACGAACGAACGAAGACATGAAAACTTGGCTGTGGATGGTACATGTAGGGCAGCATTCAAAATTCATGCTGGCAGCAGAATGCATTTTGTCAACACAAATTATCTAATTAAAACGACATGGTCTCTTAATGCTGTAATTGATATTCATTGTATAATAGTGTGACCTACATGTATTAAGTTCACGTTACAACTTGGGGATGTGGGGAGAGGGGGAAGGTGGGCGGGGATAGTTCGATATCAGTTCAGTGGTTCATGACATCACAAGCCTGAAAATAAGCATCAAATAAACCCCCTGCTAATCAGAATGAGATAGCCTCGGACTCTTCATATACAGATATGGGTTAAAAGGCGATGTTCTGATTATGCTCTGATTCTGCTCATAAACAGCTTGTTTCACATACATCCCTACTCGTCCTTCTCCCATTGAATCACCGCATATTTTGCGCCTCTTGACCAGTAGGGGGTGCTTTATCTGGTTAAATCCAATCACCGTGCCGAAATAGCTTAGAGATAACCATATTCCTCATACTAACCATGATTGACTAACTAGTTAATGCACATGATCAAAATTACGTCACACCCATGCACTGAGATAAAAGATAGCGGATGCCCGGATGTTGGTTGCTGTCACAAACAAAGCGGACTGAGACTCATCCATAAGAGTATTTCCATTGGCCATCAAGGGTTGGCGTGTGCAGAGCGCCCCCTAACTGTCAAGAGGTGTGAAGTATGTGATGTGACTGAGCGGGGGGACAACGAGAGTAGGGACGTAAGTGACACAATCTGTTTACAAGCATATGGTCTGATGAGGGTGATAGGTAAATGTCCTGTGCCTTAATAGCTGCAGGCTTGCATTTTATCGAGAACATCAGTCCTATCCATTTTGAATACCAACTGGTGCTGATAAAGAGAATTATCAGTGCTGTTTTCGAATGTCTTGATATGTGATGTGATAAAATGTTATAGTAAATCACGATAATGCTTACATGTATTCGTTTACTTACATGTATGTTGTCAGCACTGGCGATCATATAGATGATATAATACAGTTTGAGGATGAAGATGATGATCAGCTAGACCAGTTAGAGAGGGACAATGAGGAACCTGTCGTCAATCTGGGCGACCTTCCGAAACAGGTGAAATTCCAATCTTTAACTTATTGACTGTCACATTTACTGGTACATTATCTCGGAAATGGGAAGTTCACTGGCTAAACTCTCTGGACTGTACACCACTTTGAAATGGGGATATCCATAAAAATCTATCCAAATTTGTCACTTTGAAATGGGCTTTATTTTTTTATTTTTTTTTTATTTTTTTGCTCAGAATTTTCAATAAATTATTCTATAGCTCTTTCCAATCCAGTTAACTTTTTATACGCCCGCCAAAAGGCGGACGTATTATGTGATGGCGGTTTCTGTCCGTGTGTCCGTCCGTCTGTCCGTCCCCCGTGTCCGGTCTATATCTGGGACAGTTTTCTATCTACAGTTCTAATTTTTGGTGAGTGGATACCCTACGGGGAGACGGTGTGTCGCGTACCAAAATGAAGGTCAAGGTCAGAGGTCAAAGGTCACTGGCCTAAAAAACAGGAAATCACTGAAGTGTTCGTGTCCGGTCTATATATGTGAACGTTTTCTATCGACAGTTGCAATTTTTTGTGAGTGGATACGCTACGGGGAGACGGTGTGTCGCGTACCAAAATGAAGGTCAAGGTCAGAGGTCAAAGGTCACTGGCCTAAAAAAAGGAAATCACTGAAGTGTTCGTGTCCGGTCTATATCTGTGAACGTTTTCTATCGACAGTTGCAATTTTTTGTGAGTGGATACGCTACGTGGAGACGATGTGTCGCGTACCAAAATTGAGGTCGATGTCAGAGGTCAAAGGTCACTGTTGCCTAAAATCAGGAAATCATTGATCATTGACAGTTTTCTATCTACAGTTCTAATTTTTGGTGAGTGAATGCCCTAGGGGGGAATGATGTGTTGCATACCAAATGTAGGTCGAGGTCAAAGGTCAGAGAGACCGAAAAATCAGGAAATCATTAAAAATTTCTAATTTTTTGTGAGTGGATTCAGTAGGGAGAAATGAAGTGTCGCATACCAAAATATAGGTCAAGGTCAAAGGTCACTGTGACCCAAAAATCAGGAAATAATTAAAACTAACATTTTTTTTGTGTCAGTAGATACATTAGGGGGACACGATGTGTCACATACCAAAATGTAGGTCAAAGGTCACTGTGACCCAAAAATCGTGAAATTGTTAAAAATCATGATTTTTTGTGTCCATTGAGAAATTATGGGGAGATGGTTTGTCATGTACCAAAATTTAGGTCAAGGTCAATAGTCAAGGTCACTGACCCCAGAATCAAGAAATCTTCGAATTTTTTTTTTTTTTGTCAGTAGATACATTAGGGGGACATGATGTGTCACGCACCAAAATGTAGGTCAAGGCCGAACGTCAAGGTCACTGTGACCCTCAAAATCATGAAATTCATAAAAATCATGAATTTTTGTGCCCACTGATACATTGACAGAAGACGATGTGTCGTGTACCAAAATTTAGGTCAAAGGTCAAGGTCACTGACTCCAAAATCAGCAAATCATTGAGTCACATTTTCATATGCCTGTCGAAGACGAGGTCATGTAATGCGATGTTTCTTTCTGTCCATTCATCCATTAACATTTGTTGTCCATGCGATATCTCTAGTTTCAAGGTATGGAGTGGTATCAAATACCTTACTCGCATGGTGAAGAGGAGCCATACATCAATTTATCAAAGGTCAAGGTCAAGGCCATACATCAATTTATCAAAGGTCAAGGTCACAGTCCCCCAAAACTGAATCAAGTTTAGCTGACTATATGTGTTAGGTTTGAATATTCAGAGGTCTCTCCCCTAATGTATACAGCATTTGTCCTGTGGTGTTGTCTCCCATGTTTGAAACAGCTACATTTAGTTGAACTGTTGTGAAATAAAAACCATACATTTACTAATTTAACGGGGAGAGGGGTCCTTTATGAACTTCATACCTGTTTATCAACTCAAGAACAATAGTTTACTTCATCACTTTCTTCTTCCTTCATGAAAAATTCTCTCGTCTGAAAGAAATCCGTTTGCAGGAAAACTACTATTTTCTTGTGTTTGACTATTGTCGATTTCAGTGTTGGATATGTGACCTCTCGGTTCTTGCTCCACGGTCAACTAGTTTCCAAGAGTTAAGCTCATTTTAGTTTATCATTCAATTTTAGATGTGATATATGTTACATTCTCAGAAGCACAAAATTGCAGACCTTTCTCTGGATTGCTAGCTACCAATTGGAATCAAGGCTATTAAGCAACCTTGAAATTTGGACCAATGTAATTCCAGATATACGGGCGTATATTGAAGCCCCTTGGGCTCTTGTTTGAATTGTTACATGAATGCATAACGCAGTAGCTCTGTGCATCTACATGTAGTACTTGAACAGTCTGTTTGATATAACGGTCAAAGGAACGGGCGATGCGGGAGACTGGTTTGCTGTCTCAGCATTATCTCTTTATATTCCTACACAAGCCAAATCTGCGAGGAGAAAAAACTGGAGGACAATCTCCTTGATGTCAGGGAAAAAATGATATGGGGGTGTCGCTTGAAGTGTACTTTGGCAAGTTTACGTCAAATTCAAGATACATGTACATGTAATTCAGTTTCTGGATTTACTACTTTAATTTTTCAAATTCGAATTTTTGTTAATGTTATTGTAGTGCACAGCTGTGCACTACAAGCATACAGGAACTTTTGACGTCATTATGAACAATTATGCACTTCACAACATTGCATTTCATTGTCGCGACAATCCCACAGACAGTGCAGGACACGCAAAGTGTGACCTCATTGACAATACCTCTGATATCAAAAGGAAAATTGAAGACTTCTCTACCACTGTAAGAAGCTGGTTTTGAATCCTCTTGAGACAGAATATGAGTGAAATTTTTGGGGAAAACCTTATACTGTGCTGCTCGGGCACGAATCTTGGCAGTAAATTTGACTGGTGGCTGGGGTATTTAGTGAGGTGGTTGATATGCTGACAAGGGAGGTAATATTCTGAAAAGGGAGGTAATATTCGGATTAGGGAGATAATAATATGACATTCTGAGAAGGGAGATAATATTCTGACAAGGTAGGTAATATTCCCACCAGGGGAGATAATATTGTGATAAGGGAGGTAATGATATTCTGACAACAGAGCAGGATAATGATGATGCTGACAAGGGAGATAATATTCTGACAGTGTAGGTAATATAATATTCTCATCAGCATGATCAGGGGAGATAATATTCTGACAAGGTAAGTAATATCCCCACCAGAGGAGGGAATATTCTGGCAAGGGAGGTAATAGTATGCCAAGGGAGATTATTTTCTGGTAAGGGAGAAATCAGATGGAAAATGTGGAGATGAATCATACTATAAGGTTATTGTGACATCAGTTATGCACTGACATGATGAAGTATAAGCTTCATGTTATCATGAAGATGATTTGCTTTTCACTGGGCGATGTCGATCTTAGGGTCTTAATGGTCCTGTCTAATACTGAGGAAATACTTGAGCACAAGTAGTACTGTTGTCAGGGTGACTGGTTGTTTATTGAACTGCTTTAGGCTTTGAGAAGAAGAGCAAAAGAAAAGATTCCTCGAGTTATTCAGCAACTGCAGATAGTTTCATGGCTTCGTGTTTAGCGCGAGTGATAGCTCACCTGCACACAAACACTCGCGTAAATTCATGTCACGAGAGTGATTTTTAGCTCACGTAAACTGTCACATTTTATATTGTATTATATTGCAATCACTCGCCTGACTTTTAAATACCCTCTCCTAAATATTTTGACGTGTGCTATTTTCAGCTCTCGCGCTAATTCTAAACACGAAGCCCTGTAAGTTTGGTCAACTATTTTGACTAGATTTTTTTACCACCAGGTCTATATTAGTGAAGCCTGAAGTGAAATATTTTCTGATATTCTTATGTATGTTCAGATGTCATTTTAACAGAGTTTTTTCTGTTTCAGAGCATGAATACAATATGGATACCACTCAGGTTGTCTTAGAGAGTTTTCCTGAGAAGATGTCATAAATCGCTGGCTGATAAAGCTTTATCCAGTACCCTTAATATATATACACAGAAGAAAATAGTATACGGCATACTTATCATATGTTTGCCATGTTGGCAAGATATTCTAATATTCTAGGCTCCAATTCTTGCAGAAATTGTATTCACAGTATGTAACTTGGGGATTTACACACAAACATCCCCTCCACCAGATCATCTATACCATTTAGATGCAGACATATGCATGGCCTAGATCAATGGCTTGGTTCACTTGGCTGGATAGGAGTCAATTGATAGGGTCAATCACCAAGTCATCATGTTTAAATAGAAGTGACCTACATGTCAGAATTTATAACCTCCCAAACTGGGGGTGTACTGACAGGAAGAGGTTCATGATGCCATGAGAGGATGCATCCCAGCATAGCTCCAGTCCATCTAACAATAGGATTTGACATTGTATCTCAATACTGATTTTTTATCATTTACTGCTGAAGGATATGCTTTCTATAATCTGAAGAAGTTAACTATTTTACAAATATTGGTAACATGCAGAGAAGACATTATTTATCCTTTCATTAAGTCGGTTTCATAATAAATAAGTAATCTTTCCAACAGTCATGTCGGTCACAAGTTATTTTTTAAAATATATATATATGTTACATGTACAATTACACTAATTTACTAGAGATCCTTGTTGAGAGAAATGTGTGAGACTACAAATTGTATGGCTCTTCGCCATGGGACTGAACATCAAAGAGTTAGTGGAATTATTCCAACAGTCTATTTTAATATTTAAATAGCCCCGTTCCAGTGCATAATGCTCTAGTTTGTCTTCATATTATCAGGTCTATGTTCTTGTGTTCTTCAGGAATGGAGAGATGCTTTGAGGAAATATGATGTCAATAGAGATGGGAAACTGTCAGGGAATGAGTTACTTTTGGCCTACCCTGAAATCTACTCTTTGTATGAAAAACAGGTACATGTACTTTACTGGACATTTCCTCCTGCTCACTTGAACAGTAATGAGGTATCATCTCTGTAGACAATTTACATGTACATTACGGTAATTCCCGTAATAATTTGACACAGGAAATGCCACATTTAAAGCTCATTTCTGAAAATATTGTTTATATATCCAACTTTTCTTGTGCATTATCTTTTAAGATGTTGTTGTTCTAGTTTGATAGCATCACAGCATCTTTGTCATTCTTTGTTTCTTAAGTAATGGAGTAGAAAGTTGCACTTCCTGTGATTGAATTATTAGGGGAATTACCGTAATGCTAAACAGCCAACAGAGTCAGGCCAAAATATTAATATTGTTTATTTTTGATATAACCCTGCCTACCCACCGAAAATGACCCTACCCGGAACAAGTTTTTTTTTATTCATCTAAGAAATACATGTGTATGGTCTTTCTGAAACTGTTATATTGAAATTATATAATGTAAACCAGGAAACTATGTATGTTTGTGTGCTTTCTGTCTCTTCTCTCGTGAAGCAATATTGTCACCAGGTATGTGATCATGAAAAAGTTTAAATAAAAAAATAAATAAATAAATAAACAAATAAAATAAAAATTGACCTATACCGACACATGGTTTGCAGGAAGATTATGTTGTACCCCAAACAATCAACTTGTTAATCCTGGCCTCATACTTCCACTTTGATAGATTTTGGATTTTACCCATCTGTTACCTTGGATACATAACAATTCCTTTCTTTAATAGTTTAAAGGGATACAGTACAGGGACATGTAAATAGGACACCTAGAAATACAGGTTATCATTTTATCCTTTTCTCCAACACTTACATGTAATTACAAATACCGAAAAACAGAAAGGAAAAAAAAAAGAAAAAAAAAAGGAAGACAAGTAATTTTAATCCTCCGGGCTATAAGCTTATCTAAGTCTTCCACATAACTATGTCAACATATTCAAGTTCCTTAACACTGGCAAGTTTTGCAAGGACGTTTTTACAAGTACCTATTACATTAAACCAGGAAATAATGTACTACAGGTACTACCTAAGGCCTTCACAGACTGATGATTTACTACATACTTAAAAAAAAAACAAGCTTATTATGAGACCATGAAATTATAGTGTCCACTGAATACATCCATTTTAGTAATAAAGGAATAGGCAAGCAACACTCTTTCGCTCCCCCACCCAAAAATTGTGAAAAACACCCACATATCACAATTTGGTATTTTACCAATAATCCCACCAGTTTGTTTCACTGTGCAGCGACGATTTTATGGAAATCCTTTGTTATACCATATATCCAACGTGATTTGTCATGTGTGTAGGAGTAAGTTCGGGAGTTATTCAACTTTGAATGGCACTGACCTAATTTCTCTGAAGTAAATTTGCAGCTGCATATCCATTGGCTGAATTCTCCATGTTGTAGCATCATGTGACTTGGCCACGGTCACATGGGCAAATTCAGCCAATGAATGGACAGATGTACATTTAGGAGAAAATCGGGTCAATGTCACCCATGTAGAATATGTTACTCCTCACGCCTCAGAATTAGAATTCGTGCGGTGGCAATTATTCTGGTGTGATCCCATTTCACACAATGTTAAAAACTGCTGAGGCAAAGTTACTTTTGCTTTGGCATTGGTATGGGCACTCGCTGAATGCTATGACTAATTGAGGGAACTGCTCCAAAACTTGTCAGCGTTCTGTCTATCAGACGCTGTGAACACATCAATAGATTTCGCCCCTGGAAATTTTTCAAAACAATGTAATGATTCTGCCTATGCGCTTCATTCATAAATTGCGAACTCGATCAAAAGAAATGCTATAGGTGGAGTATATAGCACATTTTAGCATGTGTAAATTTGAATCCAATATTAACTCAGTGTATTTTAGCATGATATTTCTGCTGGACCGAGTTAAATAATATCAAATCTACATATTACCTTCACTTATTTACAGTGGGGTCTGACCCGTACCATGAGGCGCCTCGATAGCATGGCCTATTTTTTGTCCCCTAAAATAAAAGTTAAAGTTATGTAAATTAAAAAGTCAAATTTCGAAAATGACTCTTGTCAAAACATTGTGTGTGTGTTTTGTTTTGTGTAATTTGTTTTGTCAAAAGTACCAGTACAGTCCAATACATGTATAAAATGTGGTGAACAACAGTACACATCTGTCAATGTGAACTTTTGTATGCTAGAAAACAAGCTGTAGGGTTGACAGTACATGTACATGTACTTTAGTTTACGTTCATTGGGATATGAACTTAAAACCTTTGTGCAAACTTAGTAGGATCCACTATATGTGGAATCTTACATACAGTTTGCACAGCATTTTATAAGTTCATACCCCCCAAATATGGGCATAATCGACAACCTTACAGAGATTAAGCCTCAGTAACTCATAGTTTGATAATGGAAGACAAGAAAGCTTCAAAATTTTGCTTCAAAAGTGGTTGATGAACACATAGCCAAAGGATGTTCACTCGGAGTGTATAGTATTGGATCACATGTTCACTTATGACACATCAATTTTCCACAAGTCCATATTCAGACCTATCAACTCTCATGCATTTGGCATCAGACTCGTGAATTCGGCATTAGACTTGAGCATTTGGCACCTGTCTCATGCTCCCCCGCACCTATATCAAAATCTCATGCATCTGAGCATGTGATGAAATATTTTTTTAAATAAGCAACAATCATTCAAATGTGCTCCAGTTTGCAGATATAATCATGTAAGGAAAACACAATAGGTGATTACATGTAGGGAAAAGCTAGGTCTGAAAAGCTGTATTGCACACAGTGGTCCCGGTTAGAAGATCGTTACATGACGAACTTCCCGAAAATAGGATTCAGTAATTTCAAATTCCTGGATTTGGGTAAAAAGTATTGTTTGATAGGCTTCATGAAGGGTGAAATGTATAATGGTAGGCCGTTACATGTATATGAAATAAAAAATGTGATAAAATAATGCCTAGACTTTTGCATTGTTCGGGGCTCATATCTCCAGAGTACTCGAATCTCACGCCTTGTCAAAATTGAAAGTCTGCATTATCTGCAGTCTACCGGTGCTTTTCAGAGTGAAGCTGACCCACAATTCCACTAAATATCTGTACAAATTAAAATCTAATTCCATGAATGGAAAAATTTCTGCTAAGGACATGGAAATTCTGCGGAATTAAGGCCACTGTTAGTTGATTGTTCGTTCTCATGACCCTCTCCCGCATCTTAATTTGAGGAGCAAATAATTAAAATTCATGCAGGTTTTCAGATTTTTAGATGTGAAATACCTCTTTTCTTAAAATTTACATGTTTTTGGTTTGCTGCATTCATAATTAATAATAATTAATTATCGCACTCAGGATGTCTATTTTCACAAGCAAGGTTAACATTACATGTAAGTAACAGCAGCCCAAGTGGAGAAATATTACACAACTAGAGATTTCCACGGAGTTTCACAACTTTGGCATGTATCTCCGCAAATTCTCCACGGAGATCCGCATTGGAGCGGAATTCTGACAGCTGGGTGACCAGTGACAAAGTGCTTTCTTGTTGGCCTAATTAATAGTTTTTGTAAGCTGATCTGGTGGGGGATTCCCCATTACTTCCCAGTTCAGTCCCTTCATGCCCTGGGGGAGTTAGGGCTTGCACTTGTTGACTGGTACAGTAACTGGAGAATAGATTTATAATTGTTGAAGTCATTAATGAGCTTTTATAGACAGGATGAGTGTGTGAATGTATAGATGTCACTATTTCATGTGTATGGTATGTAACTTCAGTTTGACGAAAATGTTTATTGTCAAATTTGTCTATTTTTCTCAATTTCAACAATATTTCTGCAGGGCTGCACATGCAGATTTGATATTGTGCATGAGCATGATCATGATGATAAGCCTGAAGATGTTATACAAGTATCGTAGTCTCTAACCATTCAGTCTTGGGAACAAACTCACGCTCCATTTCACAGGCTCACTTCATAAATGCCACTGCCCTTAATAGCAGTAGTTTACCTTCATGATATGGCTGGCATATACAGAACACCCAAACACACATCGTTCATTTGTGTTCCCACTGAAAACTACCTTCAGTTTTTTGCACATGAGTGAACTAAATCTAACTGGGGTATTATTATTTTGCCCCTGGCTGTGAAGTGGTTGCATGCGCAGTTGCTCAATGTGGAGCCCCGTGGGGCTTCCAGGGATTGACCTGCGATGTCGTTGTGCACATTGCAGGTCATGGTGAGAATAGGCCTCAGCTCTTCAGACAGCTTGTCATAAGAGGCGACTAACTGAGGCACCCGTGGGGTTCCCGGGTGTGAAAAGGAATAGGACCCCACCCGTGTGGTTCCCGGGTGTGAAAAGGAATAGGACCCAACGTTGTGATATGACTGAAATATAGTTGAAAGCGACATTACATCATATTCACTCACTTACTCACTGCTCACTGTGGAACGATTCATTCAGCCCTTGTAAAACTGAAATCACCCTAATTCATGTAATTACTTGGATCCAAGGTGAAGTTTGCATTCATTATACTGATTGGCTCGTTTGTGCCAATTTTAAAGCTTGGTTTCTACCAGATGCTGTAACGAGCCTGTAACGTACATACATGTGTATATTTACAGCGCAGTGATGAGTTATCATGGTGGCCCAACATGACAGGTGTATACACAGCTCTCCTCATAGGTGGTATTATCCTAGCTGTCTACGCTGTATGGAAATGGATGTCAGGGCGAAAACAAGAACAGAAATCAGGTACATGTATTATTAGCAGGTGTGGTAGTGTGCAGGTTCAGGCTTCGGATTCAATTTGGGAAATTTGATGGCAAAGCACATTTGGTGAAATTAAGGGCAATAATTAATTGGAAATTAGCAGCTGGACATCAAGGCCAGTAGGTAGGGCATCCAAGGCAATGGCCTTGGTGGGCTTGGTTAAAGGTGAACTGAAAAGCTTTCCAATGTTCTGTTAAAATGTCATAAAACAAGAACTTCTATAGTTGTTACAATTATGTGTGGTAATAGTTCTGTGGGTTATTGTTTTATTTTGGGTATATGAGAAGCCAAAACTTATACCGAGAGCCAGAACTTTTAAAAACGTCATCGCTTGCCTCCCGTTGTTTTTGGAACGTCATGGCGTTATAGTGGCCCTCGTTCATTCATCCGACGTAGCATGACGTCACATTTGAATAAAACTTGAATGAAGGGGACCACTATAACGTCATAACGTTCTACAAACCAAGAAAGACAAGCGATGCAAGTTTTCAAGACGGATTTATAACAGGATAACCTAAATATTGTTATTAGTACAATTTTGCAAACTATATTTTCTCCAAAAGCGTATAAAAGTTATGTCACATAAGACAAGATGTATATAAGCAACAATTTAGATAAAATTAAAAGCTTTGCAGTTCACCTTTAAATTTCGAGGCCTGCAGGGCTTTAGATTTTCCCCCTGATGCAACAGTAAATGTTGTGCCCAAATTGGGATGCACCCAAATAAGAGAGAAACAAAAAACAAAAAAGAAGAAAAATGTTCAGTTATTATCATGAACATTCCTCATTAATTAAGCGTTATATTTCTTTCAAAGCCTACCTATTTCACCAGAATCTAGGAGCTTTGAAAACTTTCACTAATTTGGGCACGTTTCCCTACCCCTACCATTTTTACTGTGTCGAATATACATGTAGGTTGAGCCCAAATTAGGGTTATCTAAAGCCTGAAGTGCCTTATTCAGCATGTAGGAAGATTACATTTGTTGGGCTGGTAACAGTCCCCTAATGCACCTTCATGCCAAAAATCAATGTTCTAATGTCAACGGTTCTCCTTATTTTGCCGGCGAAAGGATTCGGATGGACTCACTCACTGACTACCGGACAATTTGCAAATGAGAGTTTACTTCATACGAATATTTTTGCAATGCAAATCACCCGCATAAGATGATAAAATTGGCCTGCACTAGATGTATTGCTGTCATTAGAGCATTTCCACAAAGTGGATGCTCTTATGTTTTCATGAGAAACGGCTCCGCCGGATCCGCCGCCGCGGCGACTTTAAACGTGAATATCTCTGAAACTGTTAAATATTTTTGGGTCAGATTTTGTATGCTATCTCCTTAGGCCTGGGAAATTTGTCTGGTTGTGTTTCGATACCCGCTGCTCTTCACTAGGTGGTGCTGTAGTCAGAGCTTAGGTAAACCTTTCTCTGACGATTTCGTCTGAACGGCTTGTCCGATTTCTTTGAAATTCTATTACAATGGTCCTGAAGGACAGTCAATGTGCTGAAAAGGTTGTGTTGTAGCTGGCATAACTATAAAGGTAAGTTTTTTGCGTCTCAAAAAAAAAGTTTTTCGTGAAATGAAAATTTACCAATTCGCTTGGAGAAATATTTAAAAACTGTTCTATTCTAGGTTGCCAAGCATAATTATAGGATTGCCGACAAGATAATTCCCTTTCGGTGTGAACCAAATTGTCATTTAAATGAAAAATCTCATTTATATGACTTAACGTCAAAACTTCCATAACCATTATCACGATTAAAGTTTTTTCCATTGAACTCTTATGTGCCATCTCCCTAGGGCTTTAGATTTCGCCCGCTTGATTTTGTGGCATTTGCTCGTCACTAGGTGGCGCTATAGACATGAATGCAGATAAACATGTGTAACATCATATCTTTTGAACAACGTGTTTGATTTCCATGAAATTTGGGTATGATGATCTTGCAAGATAGGCAAAGGACTGACAAGATTTTGGTGGTGTTGGTGAATCATGGAGACGCATTTTTTTTGCATCTCAAAATATGATTTTGTTTTCACAAAAATAGAAATTTGCTTCTTAATCAGGAAAGAGTATTTCTATTTTGCTGAACATGAATGTAACATTCCCACTGTTATAGTTCACATCCCTTGTAAGCCAAATGGCCATTTTTTTAAAGATCTGAATTTTCATGACTAGAGTCCAATATCTACATTCCCCAGGCCACATCTGAGGATTTTGCTTCATCATGTAGTTTTGTGATAGAACGTTTTTATATAGTCACAATTTCTTGGCATTTCGTCTGTTCATGCAGTTTATTATTGTCAGACAGACAGAGAATTTCAAAGGACTGAAAGTTTGGTTTTTTTTGATTGAAATTTCATGGATTTTGCAGCCCATCAACCTAATGCTTGATTTATATCATTATACATTCTTTTTTACAATTACTAACCATTATTAACATTATGGTTCAAAAATGGATTGAAAGGACATTGGTGTTGTTAGTGCTGGCATAATCATGTGGCATAGGGTATAGACAGATAAATATATCTAAATCTAGGCTACATCAATCCCTGCTTACACACATAACTAAAATGCAGTCTATGTTAGCTGCCATCAGTGTGGTCAGTATGGAGAATTGAAAGGATTCAAGTGAGGGCTATTCCAGAAAAAAAGGCATGGGGGGGGGCGGATGACAAGTCTTTTTTTTTTTCTATGGGTGGTCGTGTTAAAATGAAATCCAATTCTGTGGGTGGTAGGTTCAATAAAGAAATGGATTCTATGGGTGGTGGGTAAATAAAACCAATGGGTCAATCACATCCCTACCTAGCTTTATTCAGAGAGACCCATCCCTCTGCTTGACTTTAAAATCCCGAACAATCCTAAAAACGGCAATTTCATTCTTTGTTTGCAAGTTGTTGTTGCTCTTTGTCTCTTCGCTAAAAAGGCGGGAAAATTTGTGGTGACATCACTCTTCGTATATCGGGAACCTTTGACACCCCTTTCAAAATGCACAGAATAAAGAAAAAGAAGGGTTCCCGAAGAAGCTCTTCTTTGTGAGGAGGTAACAAAGGTCACATTCCACAAGGGGATTTCCAGTTTTACTTAAGCTTGATTCCATTCGCGATCTGAGCCAAGTAATTGTTTTATACTTGATGAAACATAATGCTGGATGGCCAACAAGTTGAGTGTTGTACAAAATGTAATAAAGGATTCAATTTTTTTAATTTGACAAGGATATGCCCCATTATTGAATCTATGGACCATACTAGAAATGGATTTGCAGTGCTCATTGCCAGTTCAGCCATGTGAGCCTGTGCAAACGATTTTTTTGTGGATTTCTCTGATACATCCAGCTGAAATCAAACTGGGAGTCGGGTTGATGCTGATTTGAGGACAGCAAAATTTGTGATTTAAAAACAGCAAATGTTTCAGAATAAAGTATAAATTGTTTTTCCACTGATTTTTTAAATGAATCAAGAAGATCGATGTGAGTGAGATCCTGGTGGGATTTATGAACACAGCAACCATTTTATACCTCTGTTTTTTATGTCATCTACGGTAGTAGATACATTATATAGGCATGAATTTCCCCCAGCAAAAGTTTAAAGATAACCTTCCGCCGTCCGACCAACGTACACATCCTAAAGAAAGAGTTCTTGAGCTCATCCTTGATAGCGACTATATTTCACGTTTTTCGTGATATTATTTTTCAGTCTTGGGTTTGTTACTTTGATAATATATATGTTACAATACTCGAGTACATCTTAAAATGTTGTCTTATAGCGTTTTACTTGTTTCAGTGTCTAAGTTCGCGCGTAAGGCGGAAGGGAGGTTGTCCTCGAGTGATTTGACCTCACCAATGCTGCGAACCTATTCTTTTTTCAGGTGGCATTTTAGTTCAATAGAAACCCTATATAGTGCATTATTTTAACCACTAACTTAATCTCCCTCTCTTGTTTGTAATGTTTTCATCAAATTAGTCTTGACAAACCGTGTTGCTAGACATGTTAATTTTATGCATTGGTGCCAAAATCGAGCGCCTCGTTTTCCAGTGGTTTTGTTTTGCTCTCCGAGATCACAGCTTAGTTTGTAGCCCCTCAGTCGTGTACGCTGATTACAACACAGTCTCTTCCCTTTCAATGCTGAATTAAGCTACACTCTGTAGATTTCTATGGACGGGTCAGGGGCACGGTTCTATGTCTAGGCAGGCTGCAGGTCAGTCTAAAATAGTGAGATCAGCAGGGAGACAGGGTGTGTTTGTGGCGAAGTTTTTTTTCTAAAACGGGTCTGATTCTTCAATGAAATAGATATATATTGCACTGAAAGCGTAATAATGTTTCATTAATGTAGAAAGTATAAATTAAGAGTGTTGTTTATTCGAGCAGAAGATCCCGAGAGAAGCAATGTCTTTTGTTGAAAGATATCTTCCGCAACCTGTTGCCCCCTTCCCCCAAGTATTTGGGTCATAGCATATTAGTAGGCTCTAGTGATAAGCTGACCATGCAGTTGTCCACGTGCTATCCTTTTGACGTTAGATTCAGACTTTCAGAAATACCACTGCGCAGCAGAATGGCAATAGCAGGGGTTTACGTGGAGTACGATACTATAAATATCTGGCACATTATCTTCTGTGTAATGTATGAAAACATGGGGTATATAAGATATTTAGTGGTAATTAATTGATTCAAAATTACTACTCAGTTCACTATTTCAGGTTACCATGCTATTCATAATACAATAATACATAATGCTACCTTTATGTGAATGGTATCATGTGAATTGCCCTTCATCGTAACCTTCGCCATTCCGCAGAGCACTCTCCGCATATGCGATCGCCTGTGTTATATTATTGCGACGATGAGCAATCGCCAGCGGAAAGCGACAGACATCCAATTGAAGACAGGTCTGCAGATTGGGTTTCAGTTCATGGAAAAGTGCATTTGTGCCGACCGTTGTCTCCCAATAATGCAAGCAGACAAACACAACATCAGAAGCTGTCTCTCTTATTAAAACCAAATATATTCGTAAGAATAGGCAGTTCAAGGGGACGTATTTTACCATCGACCCAATTTTTTTTATTGACAACAACAACAACATCACGTTGCGACCAACGGCAAAAAAAGTACCGTCGCTGAGTGATTTTACCGTTTGCCGTGGTTAATTGTGAGAGCTGTTCATGCAGGGTTTTTAACCCATCACCAGTACGGTAATTCCTCTAATAATTCAACCACCCTATTAGAATTCAATCACCCCCATTTTTGTGGACAAAATTGAATCAGTTGTTCTAATAACTTTGATTCCCCTCTAAAATCAGTAAAATTACTAAGAAAGAATTATTTGCATGATTTTGGACCATTTTGTCAACTTCCGGTTTCAGTAAATTTGATCACCCCTTGATTTATTGGTGGAAAAGTTCACTTTCTGTGATTGAATTATTGATGTATTTGAGTGAGTGAGTGAGTTTATAGGATTTAACTTCATTTTCAAAATATGTTCCGCCATATCACGGTGGCAAAAGAGAGGGTTGAGGAACAGGGAAAACTACTTGTAACAGAACATATATAATGTTAGCCGGTTTAACAGTTCCATCTCTTCTCTGTGTGATGGTCTAGCTGTCAATGTGTATCAGTGGTCGAAATATTCAAAATAATCTACGTTGAAGTATTCAGTATTCTGGATCGAACAGAAACGAAGGGGAATTTCTTTAGTTGTGGGCATTTTTATTGACCAGTGAAATTTGACTGACAAATATGCCGTACTCATTGATCTCAAATTTTAGTAGTGGTGACTGGACTGGTCTTTATTCAGGGGCAAAACAAGTAATATGTAGCACTTAACTCCTCTGCAAGGGCGTCGGAAGCAGTACGGCAGGTACCGTACCAATTTGGCGCAAAAAAATCAAACTTGTGCAATGAATTAACACCCCACTGCCTATAATAATTATATCGGCTACGAATATGTCTAGCTTACTTTACTTTACATATATTATTCTAATTCAGCATCGCAGAAAACCACCATCGGTTGCGTTTTCATGGTAAAAGGATTACGAAAGATCTAAAAATACACTTCATTGTAGAGTGATTTTATTCACCAGAAATCGCTCTGAACGCCTCTCCGGGGATCTAGACCCCAGGACTTCCGGGGTCCAGGCTGTCTCTCAACACTCGGCTGAAGTGCTATTATAGTAGTCTCCCCCCCCCCCCCCCCCCCCGTCTCCTAAGGCTGTACCACTTCCAATTTGCTTCCAACGCCCCTGCTCTGAGATGGTTCAATCATATTTTATTACCAGGAAACCATGACAATATTTCATTGAAATAAAGAGAAAAATCTTGAAAGTAATGGAATTTCGTGTCTGCATGGTTGAATTTTGTTGCAAGTCATGGAGAACTGGAATGAAATTCGAAAATGTTAGGCAGGTCAACATTTGACAGGATTTTTTTTTACTGATTTTTTGTTGTTGTTTTTTTTAACCCTGGATGTAACACTGGGCATTTATTAGTCAATGACCCTGATTTCACGAAACTTTGCCCCTGCATTTCCATGTGGTCCCGGAATCACCGGGCGTAGATTAGGCCACGCTTGATGTTGATTGGTCAATAAAACAACTCCAAAACCTATATTTCAAGGGAAATTCACTTGTTATCAAACACAGTCACACGACAGTCAGAGCAACAGAGGCGCCCTGTGTTTTAATTCCGCCATAGCAAAAAGGCACGTGTTGTTGTTGTTGTTTGACTTATTGACCAATCAGTGTCAAGTCTCGCCTTGAGCGCTGAACTGCAATAAAACAGAGATTGCCAAGTTCTGTTGAAGATGTAACAGTATTTCTAAGGTTGCTAAAATTCAGCGTCTTTGGATGATTTACGGCCCATATTTGACGGATTACAAGAATCTTTGGGTGACAGCATGCACAACAAGCCTCTATTATGGAATGAATTAGGATGCGAAATAAAGAGGTAAACAGATTTCTGTAAAAATGTACACAGATTATGTCAAGTATTATTAACAGCATTGTACGCTGATAAACAGCTTGTATCACTGACGTCAGTGATACAAGCTGAATAGTATGAGTGTAACAGCATTGATGCTCATTCAATTTATGTACCAGTTTCGTTCCCGTCTGAAAATTATTTTTATATATTTTTATATTGATGGATCTTCATTAAAATACAGCTGTGTTGTCTCATATTGATCTGCAGATGTCGCAAAAGATCTACTTATACTTTATTTCCCTCAAACAAGGCCTTGACTCGATTACTGTCACTGGATAACTGCACATGCATGAATGTATAAACTGAGGACACAGGATCTCGCTGCATTATTACATTCCAGCTGGATGGGAGGTGAAGCCTGTTCTGAATTGGTAAACCGAAATCCATCCGTATTCATTTACCCCAAATTCGCTATGGTAAATCCACTAGCAGATTCAGTAGTAGATTACATCCCAAAGCCTATAGGCTCTAGTTTTGTTTTGTTTTTTTTTTGTTTTTTTTTTCAAGCTGTTAGTAATGTAGGTATGCTTATGACCTTATGATCTGAAGAAGACCTATTCAGTACTCCCTGCATTTGGAAATTGATTTGATAAATCTGGGTAGTTTCAACTACATTCTTCAATTTTTTTTTCATGAATACGTGCCAAAAATTTTCTTTTAATGTTTATTTTAAGTAGCACAGTTCAGTACCAATTGATTGTACATACCTATTATGCTCACAATCTTGATCCTCAATTTTCTCGTTCTCAAATCTGTGACATTTCCATTAACATGGTAAATACAATATGATACTTCCTTCACCTCTTTATCCTGATGATGATCATATCAAATTTAGACGAAATGTAATGGTGTCCAACCTTTTCTTCCGACCTTGCTGACAGTCCATTTGACTGGCATGACTGTTGAGCATCAAATTCATTATGGAATCCATCAGAATTTTGTTAAATTCATTCAATTTAGCGGCATACGTAGATAATTTTCAAAGCAGTGGTTTCAACGTTATGGATCTACTAAAAAATATGAATGATGAAGAACTTTGATTTCTCCGCGACGAAGTGTTTGAAAAAAACTGGGACCTTTTTTATGCTTCAAAAAAGCAGTTGACACTGTTGGCACGGTCACAGTGAATAACTCCGAACCTGCTGATCTGGCAGCATCAGCAGCAAATGATGATGCTGATGAACCAAAACGCAAAAAATCGAAAAAAGTGGCCCAAGGAGAGATGTAAATGATGTTAATACTTCAATGCGGAGGGGAATTTTTTTTTTTTCGTTTTTTTTTCTTTCTATGGGTGGTGGGATGCATAGATAATTGAATTCTGTGGGTCCTTGTTGTGGCAGTAAATTCATTTCTATGGGTGGTGGGTAGTAAAAAATTCTGCCATCCGCCCCCCCCATACCTTTTTTTCTGGAATAGCCCTGAGCTTGAAGTCAGGCCATGTTGATCAAATAGACATACTGTAACACTATATTCTGCTTCACCTTTCAGGCCTCATATTGTAATACACTGTAGTTGACTTATTACATAATGCACTCTATGTAAGTGGACTAGTGGACCGCTTGTGTCAACAAAGTAAACACTTCATTTCCACAATCAGTGCTATTTCTCTCTCTAGTACTGATATAATAATTTGATCCTGTTACCAGTTGCATTTCTTCAGGTTCCAGTGGCTGGGAAGCCCTGGGCTTCCAGATGTCTGGGGATGCATTATTGCCAATTTTCAAAAATCACAAATTATTACTCAGTTAATGCTCATTTTTGTCCCCCGCTACTTAGTAGGGGGGGGACTTAGAAACACCGGTGTCCGTAATTCCGTAATTCCGTAGTTCCGTAATTCCGTAGTTCCGTAATTCCGTGATTCCGTAATTCCGTAAGATTTTCTTGTCCGGACAATAACTCGTGAACGATTCAACCGATCAACTTCAAACTTGGGGTGTGCCTTGACATTGGCGAGAGGACGGTTGGGATTGTTTTTCAGCAATGTGCGTAATCAAATATGGCCGCCGTCAGCCATTTTGGATTATAAGCAGTTCGATCTTAGATTTTCTTGTCCGGACAATAACTCGTGAACGATTTAACCGATCAACTTCAAACTTGGGGTATGCCTTGACATTGGTGAGAGGACGGTTGGGATTGTTTTTCAGCAATGTGCGTAATCTGATATGGCCGCCATCAGCCATATTGGATTATAAGCAATTGGATCTTAGATTTTCTTGTCCGGACAATAACTCGTGAACGATTCAACCGATCAACTTCAAATTTGGGGTGTGCCTTGACATTGGTGAGAGGACGGTTGGGATTGTTTTTCAGCTATGTGCGTAATCCAATATGGCCGCCGTCAGCCATTTTGGATTATAAGCAGTACGATCTTAGATTTTCTTGTCCGGACAATAACTCGTGAACGATTTAACCGATCAACTTCAAACTTGGGGTGTGCCTTGACATTGGTGAGAGGACTGTTGGTATTGTTTTTCAGCAATGTGCGTAATCAAATATGGCCGCCATCAGGCATATTGGATTATAAGCAATTGGATCTTAGATTTTCTTGTCCGGACAATAACTCATGAACGATTTAACCGATCAACTTCAAACTTTGTGTGTGCCTTGACATTGGTGAGAGGACGGTTGTGATTGTTTTTCAGCAATTTGCGTAATCTAATATGGCCGCCGTCAGCCATATTGGATTATAAGCAGTTGGATCTTGTCCGGACAACAACTCGAGAACGATTCAACCGATCTACTTCATATGTGGGGAGTGCCTTGACATTGTTGAGAGGAGGATTAGGATTGTTTTTCAAGGACGTGCTTGATCCAATATGGCCACCATCAGCCATACTGGATTTCATTGGATTTTAAGCAGTTTGATCTTGTCCGAACAATAACTGGAGTACGATTCAACTGATCTACTTCAAACTTGGGGAGTGCCTTGACATCGGTGAGAGGACGGTTTGCATTTTTTTCCAGCGATGTGCATAATCCAATATGGCCACCGTCAGCCATATTGGATTATAAGCAGTTGGATCTTAGATTTTCTTGTCCGGATAATAACTCGTGAACGATTTAATCGATCAACTTCAAATTTGGGGTGTGCCTTGACATTGGTGGGAGGACGGTTGGGATTGTTTTCCAGCAATGTGCGTAATCTAATATGGCCGCCGTCAGCCATATTGGATTGTAAGCAGTTGAATCTTGTCTGGACAATAACTCGAGAACGATTCAACCGATCTACTTCATACCTGGGGAGTGTCTTGACATTGTTGAGAGGAGGATTAGGATTGTTTTTCAAGGATGTGCTTAATCCAATATGGCCACCATCGGCCATACTGGATTTCATTGGATTTTAAGCAGTTTGATCTTGTCCGGACAATAGCTGGAGTACGATTCAACTGATCTACTTCAAAGCTTGGGGAGTCCCTTGACCTTAGTGAGAGGACAGTCATGTATTATGTTTTATGGATGTGCATAATCGAATATGGGTGCCATCTGCTGTATTAGATTATGTTAAGCTCATCAGTGATATCTCCATTTTCAAATCATACTGTTATCAATGATATGAGATATCATCGACTCCAAAAAATCGACCATAGAGGTCCATGGCCCCCGCAGCAGCAGCGCCAGTTATGGTGGATGTAATCCACCATAACTGGTGCTGCTAGCGGGGGACATGGACCTCTATGGTCGAATTTTTTTTTTTTTTATGTGGAGGTCCCCAGAATTCCTTTGAAACTCGAGATGTGAAATTGCTCATACCGTTGCATTTTGACAGCATAATACAAACACTGACAAATGTTGATAATTATTTTTTGAACTGAAAAAGTAGAAAGATGTTTGAAGTGGAACTTCTACATACCTGGTATATTGCACATGCCACTTGGGAAATTTTTACATGTATATCCACATGTAATTGAAGTAATCCATTGGAACCACTGATGATTTTCCAATAATAGAGAAGAAAAGCAACTCTGAGTAGGGATGACAATTTCATTCTGTATATTTTGCTATTAGTTATAGCATCTTCAGCAGTGAACAAAGTTACAAACAGCTCCATACGCACAGTATATATACAAGGCATAATGTGATCTTAGCCAATACGCATTTATGAATAGGTAAGCCAGTAAATTATGTCAAGCCAGGTTGGACGGATATTAAAATGGTGTCATTTTCAGAAATTAAGCAATAACTTGACAGCGATCTACAAATGGTGTGATTCAGGTGATACAATACACACTCTAATTGATGAAAACATGAATAAAGTATGGTGCATTGAATATTTCTACATGTCAGGAAGTTTGGATAAGGACTGTCATTTTAAGATAATATTGGTATAATTTTCTTGGCAATCCACATCAGAACTGATGAAACCGTTTCATAATTGTATATTTCCATGTGAGTTACAACATTTGTAGAGTGTGTATTGTATCACCTGAATCACACCATTTGTAGATCACTGTCAGGTTATCGTTTAACATTTAACAATTTCTGAAAATGACGCTCATTTTAATATCGGTCCAACATGACTGACATAATTTATTGGCTTACCTAGTCATTAATGCATATTGGCTAAGATCAAATTATGCCTTGTATATATACTGTGCGTATGGAGCTGTTTGTAACTTTGTTCACTGCTGAAGATGCTATAATAGTGAAATATACAGAATGAAATTGTCATCCCTACTCGGAGTTGCTTTTCCTCTCTATAACTGAAGTAGACTGGTGTGTTCTGGTGCATTTTTACAAAATATTTAGAATTTGAAGATATGTAATGATGCCCCAAAATGAACTGAATTTTTCGTTTCATCAGTGGTTCCCATCGTTCTTGTCATACCACAATATGCAGCTGGTGATGGATCAGAAGCTTAATGAAATTGACTGACCTTCACCTGTTTGTCGAGGTCAAATTTAGCATTAGCAATAATTTTTAAAGGAGTGAAGATAGGCTCTCCAAATGAAGTCTATGGATATGACTGATGTTGACCTATTTTCTCAAGGTCAAAAACTGTATGTTAATTCACATGTTAACTGCCAACATACACTTCAAATCAAACAATGTCATCATTTTGTTGTGGCTGTGGTTGTCTTCCAGAACAATCTAGCGAATTTTGCATGTGTTCCAACAGCCTCATGCTTCAACAGTAACTTAAACCATGCTGTAGTGGCTGAGCTGTTGAAACACCCTCCATTTCCTAGCCCTGACATACTGCATCACTGTCGAAATATGGGTACCATGACAGAGTGATAGATCACACAGTCAGTGACGGTTCCGGATTTACATTGAATGTCGTTATTGCCGGAGTAGTATTACTAGCAGCATTTTACAACAACAACAATTTGCTGACTTGCAGTGAAAAAATCATAGTGAAAGGTATTTTTTTGTTATTTGGCATTTTTACCCCTCGGCCAATTTTGGCCATGGGGTATTGTCGTCGTCTTGTACGTCCGTACGTCCGTACGTGAGCGAGATAGCCGGAGAACGGTTCCACTGAAGAATTCCAAATTTGGTATGCTTATTTACCTAGTCAAGGACCAGAAGCCTATTTAATTGGGACCTGATTGGGTGAAAACTTTGTCGGCCATCTTTAATTTTATGCGAAATGGATAATGATCCATATCTCGGAAACCATTGAACTGTTCAATACGAAAGTTGGTATACATCATCGATACATCAAGCAACTTTCAATGAATTACCAAACCGGCTTTTCTGATTGGGTGGAAATCGTGGAGGCCATCTTTAATTTATGTGAAATCGATAATGATACATATCTCTGTTACCATTCAGTTGTTTTATATGAAAGTTGGTATACATCATCGATACATCCAGATACTTTGAATTGGGACCTGATTGACCGAAAACTTTGGCGGTCATCTTTAATTTATGCAAAAACTTTAATGATATATATCTCTGATCCAATTTAAGTGTTCTATACCAAACTTGGTATACAGCATCGATGTATCAACTGACTTGCAATGAATAACCTCATCAGTTCCTCTGAGTGGGGAGAAGGATGGGCGGCCATCTTTAATTTATGCAAAATCATTAATGATCTCGTTCTCTGATACCGTTCAAGTGCACGATGTAAAATTTGGTATACATTATCGATGCATCAAGAGACTTACGACAAATGACAGTCAACTTCTGGTTTCTCAGATTGGGCGGAAACCTTGGTGGCCATCTTTAATTTATGCAAAATCTTTAATGATGTATATCTCTGATACCATTTCAGTGTTCTATACGAAACTTGGTATACAGCATCAATGTATCAAGAGACTTTCAATGAATAACCACATCAGTTCCTCTGAGTGGCGGGAAGGAAGGGCGGCCATCTTTAATTTATGCGAAATCATTAATGATCTCTATCTCTGATACCGTTCAAATGCTCGATGTAAAATTTGGTATACATCATTGATGCATCAAGAAATTTATGTAATGAATACCGGTTTCTCTGATTGGACGGAAATCTTAGGGGTCATTTCTAATTGCAAAATTTTTGATAATCTGTATATTTGTGACTTGACTGCTTGGTGTTCCTGACATCTTGGTTCAAATTGAATACATTATGAATGTACCCAGAGCCGAGGGGTTTTTTGATGCACAGCTTCGTATTATTTGCTGGCATTGTTTCAGATAGAATACAACAGCCTAATTCATACAATCAGGAATAAAAAGGGGGTTAAAATCTTTATGTTCAAACTTTCATAGGAAATATAAAAGTGACAATTTGAAATTTTATTTTTATTCGATTTTTTAATGTCGGTTGGCCCATGAAACGCAAAATAAAGTTGGTGTTGTCTCACACTGGGTTTCGCCCATTGGTGAAGAAATCCCTTCTCAGAGGCACTTTTATCAGAGATTAGTCCTGATCGCTCATCTTCCAGGGGTATGTGCTCCACCCTCTGTCCCATCCTAAAAAACTTGCCTAGGGGGTGTGCCCAAATTGGGGAGATCTAAAGCCCTATGAGTACCAAATTATGTGTTACAAAATCATCTGGGGAAATGCTCTTGGCCCGTGTTTCACACGAGCTTTCATTATTTACTGATAACAAGGACCTTTGATTTGCTTGAAATTTTAGTTTGAGTCTTGGACAATTCATGGTGGGAAATTTCGCTTCATGCGATTGAGTTATTGATTACTGTACATCTGCAGTTAATTTATGAACAGATATTTTGTGAGAATAGCAAGCTGAATCTTTCTGTTTGTCTTTCAGGTCGGACTGCCCAGGAGAAGAGGGAGAATTGGTTGAAGAGATTAGAGATTAATAAAGGAAGTATCTCCAATGAAGACCAGCATGAAAATATATCCAAGAATGCAAAGGTCTCTGAGATTTCCCCTGATAGCGATGAAGTAGATAAAAGTAAATTGAATAAGAAATTAACATCCAAAGATTTGTCGCATGCATCAGATTCGAATACAGATAGAGAAAATTCATTGGCAGATGAAAATTCTGAAGAAACAGAAATTCGGGCAAATGAAAGCGAGCCTACAGGAAATCTTCAGAAACGTAAACAAGAAGAGACGAGAAATTTGGTCACGACAAAAATGCCGAAGTACGAACAGTTGTCGGCTGTCCGTCGAAAGACAGATGATCGTCCCTCTAATTCGGGAGATAGCTTTTATCAACAGCTACTTTCAGAGAATGATGAAGACGATGTTGGGTCGTCAGATGAAATGATCGGAAATACGAGAAAACGACGACAGCAAGTTGAGCTGGTACATTCCGATGATTTCCAGCAGAAAATTGCTCGAGATTGTGAACAGAATGATGTTGTTGTTGCTGATTCTGAAACATTACGGTTACCATTTGATGGACTCGAGAAATCTGAGAGAAAAGTTGAGACTGATCAGCAAGAGACAGAATTCGAAGCCAAACAAGAAATTTTCGTTCAGCAGAAAGTTGAGTCTGTTCCAGAAACTTTGACACCAAAATTTTCAGAGAAAACTGGAGATGAAATTGAGATCATTCATAAAGAGTTGGATGATGAGACAAGACAGAAACTTCTCATTGAGACTTTATCACATATCCTAGGTTGTAAAGTGGTGAGTAAAATTGTAAGATTTGTCCCTCGTGCTCTCTAACATGAACAATTGCAAAGAAATAAATGATTGTATTAACACACATGACAAACCTTTCCTAAGTAACAGTATTTCCCTAAGTAACAGTATTTCCCTAAAGTTACAGTACCAGTATTTCTGTAAGTAAATATATTTTCTTAAGTAATGGTATTTCCCTAAGGATTTGTGACCCTAAGTCAATTTTAAAATGCTCACACTTTTCAGCAGATCATGTGACCTTGTTCCAGTAACCATGGTAACCATTGTCCTAAGTACTCAAAACACCGTGATTGTTCATGCTAACGGGTACATTTTACACAGGGGTTGAAATGTTCATCAATTACTTACAGGACATTTGTCAAGAATTATCCAGCATATAATGAAATACATGTACATTGTAAACATGGTAAACTGAATGAAAAACTGCGAGACAGTGCCAATTTTCTGCCGGACATGTTCTGCAAATAGATACACATATACATGTAGCAACTTTTTACTCTTGTCTTATTGTGTCAATTTCAGGTATGTTCTACAATTAAGCCTACCTGTACATGTATATAAAATGTATTACTTGAATCGCAGAAGAGGAATTTCTTACAATAAAATCAGGGGATTATCAAATTTATTAGAACAGCATGAACAGGGAGTTGACAAAATGGTCGAAAATTATGGAGATAAATCGTTATTTCCTCATTATTTTAACAAGTTAGAGGATGATCAAACTTAATAGAGAGACTGTTTAAATTTTGTCCACAAAAGTGGGGTGATTGAATTTTAATGGGGTGATTGAATTTTAATGGGGTGATTGAATTTTAATGGGGTGATTGAATTTTAATGGGGTGATTGAATTATTAGAGGATTGACCATAGATTGGAATTATAGAATCATTTTATTAATATCATCAAATGCCCATCATATCTGCCCGTCTCTGAAGTGTAAAGATTTGTAGAACATCCACTCAATATGATCATGTTTATAGTACTACAAATTTCTCTAATAATTCAAACACATTTATACCAGCTATATATTCAACTGAATGTAAAAAATTAGACTGATGGATATTTTCTTTTGCCAACATCTTGTTAAGTACATGTAGCCCAATTGTGAACAGTTCTGACATGTCTGAACAATCATGACGATCAGAGCTGAATATTGACAGAATATTATATGGAATTGGCTTCTAAACTGTGTTTTAATATTTGCAAATTAATAGAGAAATTACCATAGCATGTAGCATGTTCTCCCAAATTACAAAGTGCTATGAATGCAGATTTGAAGTGAGAATATACACATAGATGTCCATTATTTCTTTAAAAAAAGGAAAATAAAATAAAATAAAAAAAGAAAATAAGTTCTATTACATGTATTATATGTACATGTACAAAGCTTGAGTAGGTTTACCATGTTTACAATCAGGGGGTAAAATTTAAAAAAAAAAAAAATACCTGTCTCAGGTGACAGGTGAAATTGATTTCTACCTGTACCTGTCTCCTCTGAGTGACTGTAGCTTGAACGTGCTTATTATTCAAAATAATAATGTTTCTTTTTTGCTTTGTGATGTTGAATAAATATTAAAAAGCATTTCAAGTACATGCTTAGGCCTGATGAGAGTAATTTGTGTCTAACATGCCTAATGAATAATGCATTAATTAACATGTAATCTGTTGAGCAAAAATGAATTAACCGTAAATTTTTTTGTTTTTTTTTGGCTACCTGTTACTGAAGACAGCTAACTTACTTTTCTACCTGTCTCAACAGGTTGTCATTTCAACCCCTGTACAAACTTGCAAAACAATGTGAAACTGTTTGAGTAGGCCTAAATTGTAGGTTTAATTGGGTGCACACTTTTGTATGGACAAATCCTGGGTGTGCGTACAAGTTTGTGCTTGCGAGTGTCTTCTCTGAAACCAGGATGGCTCCATAATAAACCATGCACTCTGATAAGTTCTTTATTGAGACAGAACTGAAGAATAAATGCAATTTCTGATTTATTTAGGTTGAGTACATGTACCATTGAAAGATCAGTAGCACTCAGGTCATGCAGCTGCCCTGTTTGAACACCTGTCATGCGCAAATTGGTAAACAAAACAAAAAAGTAGTTCTGGCCATAACTGTCCAATATGAAGGCACAACTATCCAATAATATAAAAAAAAACTTGGGACACTTGTGATAATTATGTATTTATACAGGACAGTGAGGGAAACCACATAGGTGTATAATAATCTCAAATAATCTTCCTTTCATACAGGTGGTTGGGGAAACAAAGCGATTGGCCTTTGCCTTCCAGACTAACACATTACGAGCACCAGTTGCCTCCCTTCCTGCCACTCTGTCCGAGATCGAAGCCAAACTGCCAGAGATTGTCAAAACTTTGACAGTCCGTCAGGTTGACAAAGTGAAATATGCCATCGGGTGTTTTGACCGTTGGGCGGAGAAACATGTAACTGACAAACAAAGTGACGCTCTAATAAAGACGACACGTGATTGGTTATCGACATACGTCGTGGACCTGATTCATCAAGAAGTCACACACTGTCATGGTAAGAACCTTTCACATGTGCTGCTCACATTAGCCAGACAGGTAACTTGCTTCAGCTGTATCTACTGAGATCATAAACTTCTACCATATTATAATTCCTTAAACATGTTAAAGATGTAACCGGCCTATGAACATGATCAGTGTCATAATTTTCTGAAGTGGGGATCGGAATTAATCGGTAGTCTGTCATGTATCTATAGAATGACTGGTCTTAGGTTTTGATAGTTAAGAATAACCGAACTTTATTGCGAGTCAGAAATTAGGCAGGAAAAAAAACCTCTAAAATTTCATGGCCTGGCAGGCGATTTATTTTTGTGATAGTAGGCCCAGCTTCTGTCATCTTGGCACTTTATATTGTCTATTTTCCAACTCAAAATTTGGAAGTTTGGTAATTTGCAGCTATCAGGTCTTTTCATATTTTGGACAAGTCAATATATGTATGGACTACATGTACATGTACCATACTTCCAACAATTAAACTGGTCCCTGCTCACAAAACGTTGGAGGTTTGCGAAAGCATGTGCAAAAGGTTGATGATCAATTTATGATTATTTCATATTCAATTCATAGCTTTTGTGAAAGGTATTGGTAAATACCCTTTGCGAAAGTTAGGTCATGATCGTGACTGACGTAAAGCAATTCACATGAGACAAGATGGCAACATATGCTGGAGTGTTAAGGTCTTTGTCGCATTCTTTGGTGAATGGGGGTTACAATTGCATAAATTTATGTTTTAGAATCACTTTTCTCGATTTCACCCAGCAAGATCTGAAAGGGCCTGGAGTCGGCTTCTCTCACTGAAGGGAATAGCTCTTTTTTTTTTGTCGGCGATATCGCCATTTTGAGATAGAAATCTTCGAAGCAACGGGACATGCCCCTTATGAATGGCTGGCTGACACCATGTTTTAGATTAGGCTTCATGCACTACAAAGTTCATTTGGATGTGAAAGATTTTGATTCCAAAAACAAGCCATACAGCACAATGAACCGATTATATTTGTTGCTTCAATTAAGGGGCTGATTATGCGACTAGAGAACTAGATGAATACTGTGATACAGCTCTATGCACCAATACATACGATCTCAATTGTGCATGAATCATGGCTTGCATCATGGACTGGCCTATGCCATGGTCATCAATGCTGATGCGATTTTATATTTTTCATAATCAACAAATCAAATATGAATACATAAAAGACGAACTTATCCATATTCAATGCTCTCGAGAACCCTGTCGAACAGTGAGAAAAAGACCTTGAATATCTGAGAAAAAAAATCGGCGAGGAAAACCGGTACAGGGTTGTGGTTTTATATTTGCAATACATTCGAAAAATTAAGTAGATTGACCTAATTAATGTCATTAATAACAAAACACACCAGCAAAGGAAAAAGAAATAGTTGACAAACAAGAATATAAAAAATTTACGACATGTATGTATTCTCTCAAACATAGTTTGCAGCTGTCCTTCACAAATTTGACCAGTTTAATTCTTGGGTGTACTGTACGTCCTTTCTCTCCATTTTGTAAAAAATTGAATTGTCGAAATCACGATTACTTTTTTGAGCTGTCTAATGGTACATGGTGGTGCAGGTATCGCAGTTTCTGGCATCGCTGCGCATGCACATCTGAGATAACTAGACCATAATCAGTTCAATTTTCCAGTTTTCACCTGTCTAAATGTGGCGGTATGTCCTTCACAGTTGCTTTGAACTATAACAATGTTTTGCCTTCAATAATATATACACTCCTCATTTGATAAATCCATTCACCCACTGTCCATCTCGAGACTTCTGACTTCGGCTTCCTACATGTAAGTACTGTAAGTGGTACTTGTTCTCCCCCACCATGTACATTCAAATGGTAACAAAATAAGTATACAGTGAAACCTTAGAATATCGAAACCTGAGTAAACCAACCTACGTGTACCTCTAACATATGTATAATACTCACACTTTCCCTAGCTCTACCAGGCATTCATTATGTTCTGATTGCTCCTTTCCATTTAGCGCTGTAAGGATCTCACTGACTTTGCCGGAGTTGACCCAAGGTCATCTATTGCCATAGTAAACGAACATTCATGATGACCTTCTAACTGGGCGAATAAATATCAGCTGCGATTCATCGATATATATTCCCGCAACATATAGTCTAGGGTTATTTGTCAAAAAGCTGCCTTCAAACAGTGTGAAAGTGCTGTTTTGCAATACATTGAATATCTGTCGAGTACATTTCAAGAGAAATATTCGTTTTTTGATCAGTAAAACAGTTAGACAGAACAGTTCTTGGTTTCTGCAGGAATCGTTCAAAAGATGGCGAGATCCCTACAGGCATGACAGGTGTGAATGCAGTGTAGCGCAAAGTACCCTGGCTGGGAGAGGATGACACTTTCCATGGTCCCATGCAGTACTTACATGTACATGTAATCTGAAGTATTCTGAACCTTGATCATGTTGATTAACCAGAACCCTGTTTATATCCACATGATAATCTGATCTAAAGCTGAATCTAGGCTCGATATCTATACATGTCAAATGTAATTAATGAATACATGTATGTATTTATGATTTCAGATAGTGAAGCAGATAATGAAGAGGATCTGTGGAGTGATTATGTTGAGACTGCTCATGGTGTAAGTTCATATCGCCCCTACATGTACATATATAACCAGACTCTTTATCCAGTAGTTCGTCGTGATATAGCTGAAATATTGTTGAAAGCGACGTTAAATTCTATTCACTCAATCACTCACTCACTCTTTATCCAGTATAGATCTAACAATGCTTTCACACACCCCTGCATGTACATGTTGTGATTGGTTAATTCTGGGACTCTAATATCCGATCTTACAGCTTACGTCAGATCAGTCCAGACCCTGTTATACAGGCTCCTATAGACAAGATATCTTGAGGGCTGGTTCCTCTCTGACTCGGGTCAAAAGGACACATCCAGGAGTTCGCTGTATTTGAGAAAGTAGCACATGCACAGGGCCTATATTTCCTGTATTTTCTTATCTCTTACAACCTCCTATATTCTTGTATATTTTCTTAAAACTCCTATATATGTAATTCCTATATTTTTGGTCAAATGGATAAATTTCATCATGTACATGTAAATGTCTGATATTTCAAAGAAGTACCCCAAAAGTACTTCAAAATCTTGGGTTTAAATTTCACCTACAAATGAGACACGATTCAATCAGAACCTTCCCTTCCAGTGTGTATTATATAGGGTAACCTGATCCTCAAGTAGAGATAATTAAGGTTTAACGTCGCGTTCCGCAATATTTAAGCTATATAGCGACATCCTCAAGTAGCGATGTCATTCCTCCTAATATGGTTGTTGTGTTGGTCCAATATATGTCAGCCAATCGATAATGAAAATGACACAATTAGAAATTTGAATGCTTTTGAGGTCAGTGATGTCTTGTGTCTATTTATAAGTTCCCTGAACACTGAGTTTGAAGTGGGAATGTAGTAATTGACTTGGTGTATTGAAGATGAACATACATTGTACATGTTGTATAGTAGATCATCTGATAATTCAATCACCCTGCACAATTCAATTCAATTCAATTCAATTCAATTCACTCTAATAAATCTGATCACCATCTAAAATCAATGAAATAACGAAGAAATCACGAATATTTTGAACCATTGTGTCAACTTCCTGTTCTAATAAATTTGATCACCCCCATATTTCCTGATAGGAATTTCACTTCCTGTGATTGAATTATTAGGATGATGATACATTTGATCGCACTCTAAACAATAGGTGGGATTTGTCCACACAATACTGCACTGAATTAAGTGAATGGCCGATGGGTACATGAGAAAAGCCAAGAAGAGGAGTGCCACTCCGCATGCTCAGCAACCTGCCAACATTTTTATAGCTGGCTATGTACATGTAGCCTACATGGTATCAGTCCAATGATATAACTGGGAACACACGATTGACCCAAATTTTCTTTGACAAATGTACAAGTCGGACAAATGTTCGATTATGTATGGAAATAGGCAAAATTTCAGATGGCCCAAAAATAACATTAATCCCTGCCAAAGCCAGGGAATACCAGGGCTTGTTTTTCCACGGCAATCCGATTCCCGTCGGCACTCCCGCAAAATAATTTGTGGGAATCCAACAGATCCCCGCAATCTGTATAGAAATGATAGCATTGGATTCCTGTGGACTCCCAATAGAGCTGGGTTGCAAGAATCTATTTGGATTCTCATGAATTTTGATGAAAAACAAGGCCTGAATACTGTTTGTGTGTACACATCATCATATAAAACATGCTGGGAATAATGAGAACAGAGCTGCACAAGTGCATTGCAACGGTGATCTCTCCTTTGGACCTGCGTGAACAATCATGTCCGTGTAAAATTTGGGGCGACAAAGCCATGCCGACACTTATATGCTGACTACAATCGTTGAAGAGCCTTTGAAATACTAAATCTAAGGGTTGTAAATCCAAAGGAAAAAGCTGACTAAAGTCCAGAAACTCACAGATTTTCACTGTAACAGACCAGGCATATGAGGATTAGTTATCGGTTGTGCTTCCCGCGAAAGGCAGTTGCCAACAATGGTATGCTATACTCGGATAGAGAGGTATGACCGATCGCTTTCTGGGGATTGATCTGTGGTGTCATTGTGCACACTCCAGGTAATGTTAAGAATAGTCCTCAGTCCCTCAGAGAGCTTGTTGCAAGAGACGACCAAATGGGGCACCCGTGGGGTTCCCGGGGTTGAAAAGAAATAATAGGGGCCTACTCCACCCGTGGGGTTCCAGGTGTTAAAAAGAATAGGAACCAAATGTCGTGATATGACAGAAATAGTGCTGAAAGCGACGTTAAATCATATTCACTCAGTCACTTACTCACTCAAATAAATGGAACAGCTTGGAAATATTTAGAGAATATGAATGGCTTTCAACATGTTTAATGTCAAAGAAAACTAATAATATGGTGGATTTTTGATTTGGAAGTCTTTTCTTTAAATACATGTGTACTGAAATGTAGCAGACTAACATTTAACATGCATGCTTAACAGTCCTATTTATTCCATATTACAGTCATCGGAAAGCTCAAAGAATTCCCAGAATAAGGTATGTTTGTGAGTGTTGTGTATGTTCATGCAGTAGGTTCGAATCCAAGGATCACAAAATCGGTAATGGAACGACACCTTACGGCTGTTCTTTTTGCAATAATTTTGTTTTTCAGGAAATTGAAATACACATACTGTACATTAGTTGCAGTTTCTAATTTTTATGTTCACAAGCTATTTGAACTGTTATATTATGCAAGTTTCATTATTATACACTGTACCTCATACTCATATTTTAATTGGATGAAAGCCTATCATGTGTCCTTCTGTTAGTCGTGATGTCCATGAGATTTGTAGTTGGTTGCCATGGTTGCTGATCTTGCAGTATTTGTATCTTGAAACCTAGCAATGTTCCACGGCACAGCTTGTATGTATGGTAAATGTTCCACGCTGTTGCATGCTGAGTCAAAAGTTGCTTTCCATTGTGTGCACACCAAACATTTCTCAGTCTAGGAAGTGGCGAGCGCTCTATCACGGCTTTGGCGAAGGAAAAAGATGATCTAAGATGATTGTATACATGTACGGTAATTCCCCTAATAATTCAATCACAGGAAGTTCACTTTTCAACTCTGTTATTCAAACACAGAGAAAAAGTAACATTCCTATTCTTCATTCAAATTGAAGAAAAGTAATATAATGACAAAATGTGACACTTTGTAGCTGGTATCATCAAGAATATTTCCAGATATAAGCCATTTTTGCTGCACTTCAGGTGATCGAATTATTAGGGGAATTACCATATGTGACAGAAATAAACTTGTACTCAATGAAATTGTATGTACATGTAACAACACCAAGAAGTTCAGGAAATTGTTTGTCGGACAGGGTCCCTCATTTTTTCAGTGCAAAATGCATCAGAGTTTATCGTAATACCGTTCTGACCATGATAATAGTTGCATGACTGGAATAGAACTATAATATTGCACAAATTATACATGCCAGTTACATCGTTATCAGGCGAATGTGAAGGTGTAGAATATTTATCAGTTATTTCCTGATAAAATTAACCAGTGACAATATTTTACATAACCGAACAAGATCTCACAAGGTTTATTCTTTCACGAGGATGGTGTCCTGATGTGATTTCAGGCTAGTCACAAAACCAAGTTGCATGCAATCAATTAGATCAAGTCCGGCCTCAAATTGTTGAAATATTTCAACATATTTCAATTGTTAGAGTGTCCACCTCACAAGTGGGAGCTGTTGAAAGCCATGTTAAGGATATGTAACATGCCTGAGGCAGTTTTGTACACTCCTTGATAATTCGTCTCATGTAGTGATAAACATTCAACATGACAATAATGATCAATGTATATATTTTATGAAAGCATATGTACCGAGGAATTCACTTATGTAATTTATGTAACTGTTGCTTCTACCATGTTGAAAATATTCAAGATTAAAAAAAAATTAAATGAAAACAATAGCCTCCATTTTTCAGTTGAAATTTTGTGAAAACTGTTTAACATAATTCAAATTTGATGGTATATCTTGATCAAAGAAACATAATTCAAATTTGATGGTATTCCTTGATCAAAGACAACTAGAACTAGTAAATGGCATCTCACTTTTTAGAATTTCTGCCTAGTTCTATTTTTATAGCATTTTTACTAAAATGAATTGACAAAATGTGATTATCTTATAACTTTCTACATTAAAAGTTGAATAATTAAAAAATTAAGTCAAACTTATAAAAACTGACTGTTTGTCTTTGATCAAGGTAAACCATCAAATTTGAATTATGTTAAACAGTTTTCACAAAATTTCAATTGAGAACTGGAGACTATCGTTTTCATTTCATTTTTCTAAATTTTGAATATTTTCTACATGGTAGTAGCAACAGTCAGGCAAATTATATGAGTGAATTCCTCAGGACATATGCTTTCTTAAAATATATATATTGTTATTGTTATGAATACATGGCAGTGTGACTAATGCCACAGGACAGGGGTAGGCATAGGGCTCTGACCCAAACTTAACTCCTGGAAATCCCCCCCCCCCCCCCTCCCCCACAGTCAAAATCTCAGCTTGCCTATATTAAGATGGGCACTGCCCAAGTCAGAATCAGCAATGATTTTTATACGCCCGCCAAAAGGCGGACGTATTATATGTGATGGCGGTTTCCGTCCGTCTGTCCGTGTGTCCGTCCGTCCCCCGTGTCCGGTCTATATCTGGGACAGTTTTCTATCTACAGCTCTAATTTTTGGTGAGTGGATACCCTAAGGGGAGACGATGTGTCGCGTACCAAAATGAAGGTCAAGGTCAAAGGTCACTGGCCTGAAAAACAGGAAATCACTGAAGGGTTCGTGTCCGGTCTATATCTGTGAACGTTATTTATCCACAGTTGCAATTTTTTGTGAGTGGATACGCTAGGTGGAGACGATGTGTCGCGTACCAAAATTGAGGTCGAGGTCAGAGGTCAAAGGTCACTGTTGCCAAAAATCAGGAAACCATTGATCATTGACAGTTCTCTATCTACAGTTCTAATTTTTGGTGAGTGGATGCCCTAGGGGGGAACGATGTGTTGCATACGAAATGTAGGTCGAGGTCAGAGGTCAAAGGTCAGTGTGACGGAAAAATCAGGAAATCATTAAAAAATACTAATTTTTTGTGAGTGGATTCAATAGGGGGAAATGAGGTGTCGCATACCAAAATATAGGTCAAGGTCGAAGGTCAAAGGTCACGGATCCAAAAATCAGGAAATTATAAAAATAACATTTTTTTGTGTGAGTAGATACATTAGGGGGACACAATGTGTCACTTATCAAAATGTAGGTCAAGGTCAAAGGTCAAGGTCACTGTGACCCCAAAATCATAAAATTGTTATAAATCATGATTTTTTGAGTCCATTGAGAAATTACAGGTAGCCGTTTTGTCATGTACCAAAATTTAGATCCAGGTCAATAGTCAAGATCACTGTGACACCAGAATCAAGGTCAAAGGTCAGTGTGACCTAAAAATCAGGAAATCATTAAAAATTACTAATATTTGCTGAGTGTATTCAATAGGGGGAAATGAAGTGTCGCATACTAAAAATTAGGTCAAGGTCAAAGGTCACTGTGACCCCAAAATCAGGAAATTATTAAAAATAACATTTTTTTTGTGTCAGTAGATACATTAGGGGGATATGTCACATACCAAAATGTAGGTACATGTAAACGGTCAAGGTCACTGACCCCAAAATCGTTATTGTTAAAGATCATGATTTTTTGTGTCCATTGCGAAATTACGGTGAGATAGTTTGTCATGTACAAAAATTTAGGTCAAGGTCAATAGTCAAGGTCACTGTGACTCCAGAATCAAGAAATCTTTGAAAATTACTTTTGTGTCCGTAGATTCATTAGGGGGACATGATGTGTCACATACCAAAATGTAGGTCAAGGCCGAACGTCAAGGTCACTGTGACCCCCAAAATCATGAAATTCATAAAAATCATGATTTTTTTGTGTCCATTGATACATTGACGGAAGCAAAGTGTCGTGTACCAAAATTTAGGTCAAGGTCAAGGTAACTGTGACCCCAAAATCAGGAAATCACATTTTTATATGCCTGTCGAAGACTAGGTCATGTAATGCGATGTTGCGTTCTGTCCATTCATCCATTAACATTTGTTGTCCATGCGATATCTCTAGTCTCAAGGTATGGAATGGTACCAAACTTTGAGTATACCTTGCTCGCATGGCAAAGAGGAGCCATACATGTTGAGATCAATTTGTCCAAGGTCAAGGTCACAGTCCTTCAAAACTGAATCAAGTTTAGCTGACCATATGTGTCAGGTTGGAATATTCAGAGTTCTCTCCCCTACATGTATATGGCATTCGTCCTGTGGAGTTGTCTCCCATATTTGAAACCGCTACATTTAGGTAAACTGTTGTGAAATAAAAACCATACATGTATTTAGTAATTTAACGGGGAGAGAGGTCCTTTATGAACTTCATACCTCTTTATTAACTCAAGAACAAATGCTTACTTCATCAGTTTCTTCTTCCTTCAGGAAAAATTATCTCGTCTGAAAGGAATCCATTTGCAGGAAAACTACTATTTTCGTGTTTGACTATTGTCGATTTCAGTGTGGGATATGTGAGCTCTCAGGTCTTGCTTCAAGGTCAACTAGTTACCAAGAGTTAAGCTCGTTAGTTTATCATTCAATATAAGATGTTATATATGTTACATTCTCAGAAGCACAAAATTGTAGGCTAGCTACCAATTGGAATCAAGGCTATCAAACAACCTTGAAATTTGGACCAATGTAATTCCAGATACACGGGCGTATATTGAAGCCCCTTGGGCTCTTGTTCAGTTACTGACAGTGAAGCCAGTACCCAACTCTCTGGCACTCATCTACAGGGACAATGTTTATCTTCACCAGTGTTTGTTTGTTTGTTTGTTTTTCAGTTACTGACAGTGAACCCAGTACCCAACTCTCTGGCACTCATCTACAGGGACAATGTTTATCTTCACCACTGTTTGTTTATTTGTTTTTTCAGTTACTGACAGTGAACCCAGTACCCAACTCTCTGGCACTCATCTACAGGGACAATGTTTATCTTCACCAGTGTTTGTTTGTTTGTTTTTTCAGTTACTGACAGTGAAGCCAGTACCCAACTCTCTGGCACTCATCTACAGGGACAATGTTTATCTTCACCAGTGTTTGTTTATTTGTTTTTTCAGTTACTGACAGTGAACCCAGTACCCAACTCTCTGGCACTCATCTACAGGGACAATGTTTATCTTCACCAGTGTTTGTTTATTTATTTTTCAGTTACTGACAGTGAACCCAGTACCCAACTCTCTGGCACTCATCTACAGGGACAATGTTGATCTTCACCAGTGTTTGTTTGTTTGTTTTTCAGTTACTGACAGTGAACCCAGTACCCAACTCTCTGGCACTCATCTACAGGGACAATGTTTATCTTCACCAGTGTTTGTTTGTTTGTTTTTTCAGTTACTGACAGTGAAGCCAGTACCCAACTCTCTGGCACTCATCTACAGGGACAATGTTTATCTTCACCAGTGTTTGTTTATTTGTTTTTTCAGTTACTGACAGTGAACCCAGTACCCAACTCTCTGGCACTCATCTACAGGGACAATGTTTATCTTCACCAGTGTTTGTTTGTTTGTTTTTTTTTCAGTTACTGACAGTGAAGCCAGTACCCAACTCCTCTGGCACTCATCTACAGGGGCAATGTTTATCTTCACCAGTGTTTGTTTATTTGTTTTTTCAGTTACTGACAGTGAACCCAGTACCCAACTCTCTGGCACTCATCTACAGGGACAATGTTTATCTTCACCAGTGTTTGTTTATTTATTTTTCAGTTACTGACAGTGAACCCAGTACCCAACTCTGCACTCATCTACAGGGACAATGTTGGATTCACCAGTGTTTGTTTGTTTGTTTTTCAGTTACTGACAGTGAACCCAGTACCCAACTCTCTGGCACTCATCTACAGGGACAATGTTTATCTTCACCAGTGTTTGTTTGTTTGTTTTTCAGTTACTGACAGTGAAGCCAGTACCCAACTCTCTGGCACTCATCTACAGGGACAATGATACCATGCAGTTTGTGAAGCATATCAACAACAGAGCAAAACGTCTTCACGAGAGTGACAGTTACACATTTTACGATATTTCACTTGCATTTTACGAGTAGAGAAGAGGACTGAGTTGAACATTCAGTGGTCCGTGGCTGTCTGCTATTTTTACAGTGCGATTTAACTGGAATTCCATTGGACTGGACAACTGTTCAAGTTTCTTCCTTAGACAGTGTCTCCTCCATCCACCAATGTACATGGAGTAGTATAGACGAAATGGGGTGAGGTTTGATAGCATTCCATGTCTAGTCTGGCACCTATTTTAACAGTCGGTAATCCCGTAGTGATGACAGCGGACACGCTAATCATTTCGTCATGGAGACACTTCACCAGTGTGTGTTGAAACTACATTTATACTTCGCACATGTGCTTGTGATACCTAGGAGTCATTGGCTTGTGTTTAATAGTTGGAGTTTGCCCACATGATTTGTTAAGACTTGCCTTCCCTCAGCTCTCTAAACACTCTTCAGTATTGAGGGACAGTTATGTTGCAGTAAAGGCTGTATGCAAAAAGTTATACTGAAGTAGAGTTTGTTAGCTCAGTATCGTAACCCATTTTAGTATCCTTTCAGAACTGTAGGGTCCACCTTTCATGTAAGTGTCACGAAACAAAGGGGTACATTGTAGTACTGAAAAGAAACTCATCTAGACTCAAAGGCCTGAACAATGGAACTTAAACCAAAAATGTGGCTAGCTCTACGAGGCATGCATTTCATTTAACATGGTCAGTCTCTCGCAGACTATTCTGGAGTTGACACTGAGGTCATTCATTGTCAGAGTAAATGAATATGGCAACCATCTGAGAATCGATAATAGCTGTGACTCGCCAATTCGTCTGATAAGATAATTTGTATAATGCTGTCGTCAAACCAACTGACAATGGAGTTTTGAAATAACTTCAGTGTATTTCAAGATAAACATAAGTTTTGTAATCAATAAAACAGTTCAATAGAATAGTTTTGTGAATCTGCAAGAATTCTGCAATGGCAGTCATTCACAGAAGAGAATGAGGCTCCTCACACAAAGCAATCTGGGAGCGTATGCCTGTACTTAACTAATAAATGAAGAGGCAGACTTGAACGCAAAATCTTAATTGATGCCCCTATTTTAATCGAGATATATTTCTAGCAAGGATGACTGGAATGTGACCCCGTTTTGTCATCAAAGAGAAGTATATATATATATAAATTTCTTACGATAGGTGTTAAATGTAATAACACGTTCATCAAAAGAGTGGATATTATCTAATTATCAACTCTTTTGTGCTTTATATCATATTCAATGAATTTTTTCTTACTCCAGCTTTATATCATATTCAATGAATTTTTTCTTACTTAAAAAAACGTTCTGGTACTTACCAGTTTTGAAATAAATGGTTTTGTACTCCTGTATGTATTTGCTGAGTCTTGTTGCTGAAGTTTATTTTCTCCATTTATTTCGCTTAACTGTGGATCAATTATATGGGCTCTCTTAGGGGTGAACTGGCAATTTATCTCTGTAAATAAAACTGGATTGCTCTGATGAAACAGAATACATGGACACTAAATCTAATCAACATTCTACCACATCCCATGTGTTTTACCGAATAACCTTATTAAATATAAAGAAGGAAGCCCAGGTGTGATCTAATTCCAATAGATCATACCTCTCAACCAATCGGTGTGGATCATATGACGTAAGTTTCCTCGTACGTCCAGTTGAACTCGTCCAGAAGGGTAATAGGAAATGGATATCAAAATTTATCGTCTGCCTGTATATCTTCTTGTACATCCTTTTGCCGTACATTATGAAGCCAATTAAAGTTGGAGAACAGTTTTTTTTCCCGCGGAGATTTATTTAACCTTGTCCTTAAACCTTGTTGAATGTATGATGGGTACACAATCCAATCATTGGATGACGGGAGAACTTCACATGTATTCTAAAACCAAGGATCATGCTTGCATCATTTTGATCGTTAATGGTGTTTTAGCACACCCCTTTTGCTGTCATACTGTGGACTCTCCAACCCATGTCGATTTCAGGCACGCGACTTGCAGGTGTTCCTCGCTTCGATTAATTGGCGGGCAAAAGCATTTTTTGTTGGGTATAGAGGTGTTAATCCAGTTTTAGATAGATGAGAATATCTTTCTTTTCAGGAAACATCTCCACATTGTGCCGTTTTCAGTATGGTAGAATAGAGGCCTATGGCCTTCGTGACCAAACTTAGACTCATCCTATCGCAGCCCAATCTATTCTAGAAGTTTTACCACAGTAAACAAGAAATTATTTCTCAATTCTGATGAATTTTCTGCTGTATCGCAGTAATTAGACAGAACATATCAATCTGGTTGTGGTAGGGGGGAGGGGCTGTCAAAACCCCTCGCAAAAAAAAAACAACCAGAGTAAAAGTCACTTGAAAAGTTTATTGGTTGATGTTTACATCTGAATATAGATTTGTCTTAGCACTAGAATACATGTAGGATATACAGCTTTATACAGAACAATATATCAACACTGGTCCCTCATAACAGCTTTAGTGTGTTGGGATAGGGAAGGGAGTTTTATCCCACAAAATCTTATGAGAGATCAGTGTAGGGATACCAATAGTGACTGGACTAGATTCTGACAAGGACAGATGCTGAACGTACAGCCATTAAGTATGCAGGCCTCCTATATACACTTTGATCTTTATAAATCCTATTCAGTACTAAGGCCAAAGGAAAATACTACCGGTATGTCTGTTTCCAGTTCATCAGAGATCATCAATTTGAGAGAGCGGGAGAGAGTTGAATTTAACATCGCATTCAGTGTCAATTGGAGGGTTGCACAATAGGACAAAGTGCTAGTTCTGTCAGTTGAATCGGTTAACTGGGCTAAAATGGATAAACAGGATGTGGTAATCACAGAATCTGATTGGATAGTGGTGTTATGCAAGTCCACCATTTGATATTCGATGTATATTTGCAAAGAATCAGCAAAGCTGTATTTTCATCTATGTATAAATAGAAGGACAATATAATGACAGATATAACGGGATAAAATAACCATCCCATAAATCTGAATAAAATGTGCATAAAATATATTACACCATGCATAGACTACTGACATCATCCTATTAAAGCACCATTCAAACGTAAAGCACCATTACATACATCACCATAAACATCGCCGAGGTCTCACAAGTTCTAGAAACTTAAGGCCAATTTCCACAGTAAGCGTCGCAACATGCAAACGACATGTAATTCAGGTATTTCTGCAGCAGGCGATCGAACTCCATGCTTCAGTGAAAAAAACCCATTGAAAAGCCCTGGTTCTAATTTTTGCAGCATGTCAAAAATGTTGTTCTGATGTCGTGCAATGCATTGCATTGCCTGCTGTGAGTACTGCACTCTTGACTCTTGAATAACAGGAGGGCTATATTTCGAATTTGGTTGTCGCTGTCATAATGCATGCTGTGCAATTGGGCCTTTAAAATCTGATTCAGGCTCCTGGCATTTCTCACGGAAAGGCCTGGAATTTACGGGAGTGGGGGGGAGGGTAGGGGGATATACAGACCGTCGAGTTCACACCAGTGCTATGAAGGATCACCTACATTACAGTGATGAAACGTTAATATCAGTGCATGGGCTCATTCCCCGGGTTGTAAAAATGGAGGTTGGAAGTTGCAGAAAGAATATTTTCTTACTATCCTTTAAACCGACAAATATATTTTCCTTGATTAATATATACATGTATATCCGATAGTAAAACAGGCAATTTTATGATGAAAATACTCGTCTCTCAAGTAAATATAAAAGACATACTGATGAACATTGAATGCTAATGAAATCTTGAAACTTATGGAGAGAAAAATAGGAGGGTGGAATGTTATATACAGAAGGAGTTATCCCCCTTGATGTGAATATATTGAGCATTAGCTCACTTACTGCGATACTGAATGTTGTTTTTATGACCATAGAATAGAATACTATTTAAGTGCATATAAAGGAAACATCAATTGCAACATTAATTGGTTTGATTTGCCAGTATAACCATCAACTGAATAACCAAAGAGTGCTCCTGATAGAAGGCACAGGTCAATTTCCTACATGAAAACGAGCACTACAAACAAGTAAATGAAACTGGAAAGTCAAACTACAGGTACTGACAAACTGTAAATAAACATGTACAACAGAAAGATGAAATCATAATCAACCATTCCCACATTAATGCATGACAAGGGCATGAAATCAGTGACTTGCTACGATATCGGGCGCTCTCCATTTGCAGGCAAGGGGCTTTCTACATTTACGATTTTCTGAATTGACAGAAACTCAAGTTTGAGGACCACAGCTCTGCCCATACTCACGGTGACAACATTTAGTCACCTAAAACATGTTAATAAACATACTATATGAGTGGGCTTAATCTATATGATAGAATGCTCTCCGTTGTGGCCATTTCATTTTCTTGCATGCACAATGCTCACGGAATAGAAGCAAATTTTACAGATTTGAAGAGATGTGATGATGTAACTACTGGTAATTTTTCACAATTTCGGCTTCATAGGAGAATTTTTTCCAATAATACAGAACTGAAAAAAAAAATCATGCCTTTTCATTTTGAATTCTGTTGAAGGGATTTCAAATTCACGCCCTATTAACAAAAGAACAAGGATTCAATTGAACAAAATGGACGATGGGTCAGCATCTTCATTTTATCAAGCCAATTTCTACGTTCCCACTTCGAACGTCCCTTGATAAATCTGGCCCCCTTCATTGTTCAAAGAACTTATAAATAGACATAAGACGTCGCTGACCTCGAAAACAGTTGAACTTCGAAACGGATCGTAGAAGATTGTTATTGATTGGCTGACCTATATAGTGGGCTAATACAAACACCATATTAGGAGGAATGGCACCACTAATAGAGGATGATGTCATCCTACTCGCAATCGGCGTGTTCGTTCCGATTGGTTTGTCAAACGTTCGTTGGGGGGGGGAGAGATACCAAACTTTCTCCCCGATCTCCAGAATGACAAAAAATGAAAGCTGACCTTCCGCATCTTTTTCGTTCATCATATTGGGGTCATTTTGAGCCTATTTGCATGACTCTCTGAGTACTAAGGATCATGGTTAAATTGAAGATGCCTGCCATGTAGGATACCAGAAAAGTGATGTTTTCGCCATGTTTCTTCAAAATTTCTGCTTTTCTTTGAGGAAAATTGTGCAAAATCTATTCTATTTCCCATCAGACTATTCCTTAATAATTTATCATGGAATTTTTCCAAAGAAGACTGATAATTAAAAAATTCGGAACAATCAGACCGAAAAATCAACAAAAAAATGCCTGTTTTGAAGTTGATATTTGGTGAAGCTTGACCCAAGGGTTTTGTGTGGAAAGTTTCAGCTCCCTAGCTGAACATGTTTTTTGTGGGTGTAGGAGTTTGGATGCATAGCAGAAAGTTATGGCATGTGAAATGCAAACTCAAGTCACAAGTCATGGCATGGTATTTGCATAACAAATTTGACAAGAATCTGACATGGAATCCATAAGTTAATGCCCGGAAAAATTTAGATTTTGCCACCAGGTGGCATGACAAGTAGGCGCAAGTGAGCAACATGCAATCACAAGCGACATCTCACAGCATGGTATCTGCACACCAAATTAGAGAAGAATGCGATGAGTAGTTCTCAAGTTATTGTCCGGAAACCAGGTTTTGCCATCAGGTGGTGCCCCATTGATACCGGGGGAAAAGAGGATGGACAGACAGGGAGACAATTACCCCTGAGCCCAACTGGGTGGAGGGGTAAAACAGGGACTGTATTTGTAGTTTCTCCTACTTTTAGAGGTGATCAAAATTTGACGCAAAATTCAGATGTGATCAAGAGGGTTATTGAATTATTAGATTGATTACCCTATACCACCGCTCAACAAGATACCATATCGAGTTGTTTGGGATTGGCTCAAATTCAAAGATTAAAAACAACCGTCCAGATATATTCGGTTTCGTTTTTTGTGATAAATGATCAATATGTACACATGTAAATATTGCTGATGATGGGAAGATAAACTGCCGAAATATTGAGTCATGATGAATCTTACATTGTCCGTATTAACACTATTCATGTAAAGATATAGTCGTGTTAAAAATATAGTGTCGCCAATAATTCTATACAAACTAGCATTGCAACTCATGTTGGTGATTTATCACATATTGGTACTGAGTATTTGAACAAGCTATTAGGTAAGTTCAAGTTCAATGTGAACATTAGTGTATCAATCTGTCAGTCATTGATCGTGTATCTCTTGTCTGATACAGGGGAGGTAAGCAATGGATCTTTCTCACTATATTCATCATCTGTATAGCTGTCGGGACTCGGCACGTCACCAGGGAGAACACTTTCCTTTGCATCCATTACTCTTTTCTGCCAGCGACTTCTGTTCAATATTCCTCCCTGTAAATATGACATAATGTGTACTGTAAATGCCTTATTAGTTGGGCGGAATTCACTTTCACTATTTTTGTGGTAAAATATTTTCCGTGAATTTTCTTCCTACTAAGCTATTAGATCAGCATTATACATGATGCACACACTTGTCCCTCCACAGTTCATTATAAAGAAGTTTTCACTGTAGCATGGCCATTGTTATGTCCCCTAATATATATATGTAATATGAAAGCTACTGCAATGAAAACTCAGTATAGTGCAGTCAATATTTCATTATAATGTGGTAAGAACCAATAAGTATACTTAACAGAGCTAAATTGCCCTGAAAACTCCGGTTATTCTTCCCAACTGCACCCATGGCATTGTGGGTTACATATATCTGCCATATCCATAAGGTGACTCAATGGCGAAGGCAAAACTGGCAAAGTTCACAACGTCATCAATTAATATTTACTCTCATAAATAGCAGGTGCACATCTTTGAAGGATGTTTAATAAGGCTGCGAACTTTCAGGAACATAGTCAAAACTCTAGCACAGGCTGATTATACAATTTAGGTCAGACAGACGGGCAGAGTAAACAATTCATGCCTCCCAGTCACTTCATAGGCAGAGGCATAAAAATATATTTCCAGCCTTTGTGATGCTAATGAATTTTTTTTTTTTGAAAACGTAACATAACATAAGCTCACAGTATAAATGTAGCAATAGAGGAGTTAACAATCATGAATGACCTAGTGTTACATGCACATGAACATATGCCAACTTGTAAATGCGTAAAGATGATATTTCAGTATGAACAGAAAGCTATGATGTGGCTCGGCAATGAAGTCCGTCAGATAAACTGTTCTCACACATCTATATTCCCTGTATGTGTACCTACCCGTCGTCTATCATTGATGTTGAGGAAGACAGTTGTAGCGACACATGCCAGGACATTGGCCAGCATAAATATCATCACATACTTCCACCTGGGCAAGGATTCCTCTGGAGTCATTCTGCAGATAAATACAATGTAATGGATGTCTCCGCCCCATATTCGAGAAAAAATATGACAATTCTAGATAAGAATTCTGCTGTGTTGAAAACCAGATACTATGTGATTGGTCAGAAGTAAGATCACTATTTGGCTGCAATATTTAAACTATCAGATTACCATTCATAATCTTGTTATTTTTGATAGTGAAAATGAATAAATCCAACTGCTAGTAATTCTGATAGAAATGAACAATTCATCACATAAATATAACATGCACATCTTCAAAGTATGATGCCTACACAGTTTCAAGGGTCTCCAGTCAAAAATGTGGCACTAGTTGATTATATTTGACTGCCATGTACACTGAAATTAACAGAGGAAAATGACAAAGTCCATCTCCTGGTAAATTTGATAATGAATCATATTTCATCTCACAAATAGTAGGTGCACATCTTCGAAGCACCTGCAAAGTGTTGGGAACATCCATTCGAAACTATAGGACTAGTTGATTATACATTAGTACCAATGATACATTTGTAATTGGTAGCGATAATGGCAAATTTTAGTCCAAAACATAAATTAGACAATAATTAATTTCATCTCACAAATAGATGGATGGTGTGGGAATGTTCCTGGGATTATGTGGGATGTCTAGATGGGGACGATGAACTCAGGATGTGGGTGTACTGTACATAAATAAATACTTACTCATGATCTTTCCCCAGAATTTCTCCCACGACGAGATTAGAAATGCCGATACCAATCATCTGTATGGATGTTGTCAGGCCCATGGCTGTACCTATTGTGGCCTGTGGTACCACCAGAGGTATAGATGGCCACATGCTAGCCTGTACAATTAAATTATAGTAAATAGTGAATAATTAAAAGACATTTGATTGATCCTCATTCAGGTGAATTTATGAATTAATCCAGTATCCAAGAATAAGACAATTACAGTGAAACCTGTGAATACGGTAAGTTCCCTAAGTATTCGCGACCCTAAGTAAATTCGAAAACGGGCATTTTTCGCCAGGTCACGTGACACTGTTCCCTAAGTAATCGAAAACGGCCCATTCGTGAAAAACCGCGGTCCGAACTATTCGAAAGTCCCCCATTTATGTGGCCGCGAGATTGATAATATTGTGGGCTTATGTAGTTGTGGGATGAGAAAAACATCCGCATCAACGAGTTCGAGAGCGTGTCAAAAGTTTTCACGTTCAAACTAAAAGAATGCGTCAGAAAATGAACCCGTACTCATTCTTTTTCTCCCAGCAAACGAACGTCAGGCAGTCGGAAAATGAACACTATCCCGTCAGAAAAAGGAGCGTCAGAAAAAGAACGTTCTTATTCGAGCGTTCAAATTAGACAGAGGCGTGGGATATTATGAAATACCAACCCGGTTATGAACAATCTCCTATAAAGCGCCGCTCAATAGCCGTTTTACTCTCTTTCAAACCTATTTACAATATTTTCAGCTTGTTATATCCTAAAGAAGAGAGTCCTAAATATATTTTAGAGGGTTTTACGAAACCAATCGCCACGACAGCGTCAGAAAATGAATATACGAAAGTGAACATCCTTTTTTTTCGTCAAAATGCGATGACGGGACTTAGCATAGCTCCCATATCCATTCCCAATAAAAACGGATACATCTGTTATTTGAAAGCAATTATAGCAAGGACTCGAGGTTAATACGCAGTTTACTTAAAGGGTTTTGAAAATATTGGTGTTTACACAGCTGTGTGATAGAATGATTTGCTGACATCCATGGAAAGATTGAAAGAATGAGCCAGGGATTATCAGCGACTTTTACTCTTCAGAACGTCCCCATATGAACCTCTTTTAGCTGGCAAATTCCCATGCAGTTCGTGATGCCAAGCAGAGATAAACCCCTTTTTCACCCCATATGCAGGACTTGTCCATTGATATGTAAATGTATCCAATATTGCAGCCCAGTTTTGGCACAAGGCCAAAAGTACTGAGAGTTCAAGAGAGGAAGTGCTTTGATCCTGCCTGGAATGGAGACATTTAAAGCCCGGCGCACACGAGAGCTATCAGCTGAGCTAACGGCCTCAAGTGCCTCTCAGCTCAGGGGCTAGCTCTCGTGTGCGGGCAGTTTTTGGTGAGTTTTTGGCCTCGCAAGGCCGGGAAAAACATATCAAACTTGTTTGATAATTTCGGCTCGCGAGGCCAAATCCTCAGCGTGTGCGGCGAACGCAAGCCAACAGCTCAGCAGTTTTACTGGACCGGCCAATGAATCGCATGTTATTTTCACTTGATTCATACGCACGACTCTTCAAAATGGACCTGAAGACGACGTTATGCGCGAACTGAAATCAATTTCGTGAAACTTTTGCTCACCGTGTGCGCTGAAACCACACGAGAGCTAGCCCCTGAGCTGATAGGCAATTGAGGCCGTTAGCTCAGCTGATATCTCTCGTGTGCGCCGGGCTTTAGACTACACGAATCATCAGAGTCCAGAGAAAACTATTATTATTCAAATTAGCTAGAGCCAGTTTCAGCCCAAATCGTTTATTATGTGCCAACAAGGCAGAGTGTTGGATCAGTTTGCATATGCAGACCGATTGTATAACCCGTGACAGACTGGCTGGTCTCACTTCAAACCTGCGATCATCCGATTTATTGTTTTTGATTGTGCTAATCTTGTATACAAATTAAACATTCTGACTGGTTTGCATATAATTATTGGTCATATTCACTGCAATGATTTAATGAAGTGACCGTCTAAAAGAAAATAACAGTTTTCTGTTCATTTCATTTTCATTCATTACTTTGTTGCTGAAATGAAACAAAGCAATACATTTGTTCCAATTACCCAAACAATTTTCACAGCGACTAGCAGATTTACCATAGATTGTGTGCACAAAGAGGCTCAATGGGGATATTCAGGTTGACCAGCATCAATGTCTAAGACATCTCCCGATAGCTCAAATGAAATACCAGCTGCTTCCGTGCTGAAGTAAAAAATGTACAGGAGACTTCTAGCAAATCTGAAGAAATGAAATACTGGCTCCCTCGACTCACATGACATTGGAGTTTTTTTATTGATACTTCAGGTAAATCCCACAATATTTGCATATAAAATTAAATATTTTAGCCGTTTTACATAATCATCGGATAAATGTTGGAAGATATTCATTTCAATTAAACAAGGTTATCTTATGAAGAGAGGCATCGCCTGCTCTAGGGTACAGTTACGCAGTGTGCATACGCCCCCTTGTTAGGCCCCATGCAAGCGGAAATGTACAGGCTATTAATAGACACAAAGGCTTGATTCAATTATTACTTTGGGGAACATATGGGGGTTACGCGTTCACGATTGATAACACAACAAAGCAGTGGATAAAACATTCCAATTAGCAAACAATGTAATGTTGTACGAATAATCAGTTTTTCTTTGATAGACATTTTAGAAGTTGGGGACTAGTAACCAAACGAACTGTTACCAACGTAACCAAACGAACTGTTACCAACTGCGCCGTCCGGACGGTATGGCAGCCCGTTCCTACACTCGTGAAACAAGCATAACATGCCGCTCTTCTCGTCACGCTAACCTGCCTGTTCGCAGTGTGCCCCAAAGTCGAGAAGCTCCGTCAATATGGGGACTCTAAATTTACGAAAACGTCCGTTTTCCTGAACTGACCTGCACAAAGTATTCGGAAGTGGTCAGTTTTTCACGACTGCGATATTCACTTCCGGTCACGAATACTTAGGGAACTTACCGTACAGACACCCTGGGTAAACTGACCAACCTCTAAATACTGACATTATCCATGGTGTCAATACATGTTTGTACTTCAAGTATTTTGAACCTTGAAAAATCCAATTTTTGCCAAGTTTTACCCTTCCGCTTTCTATTTTCTCCTATCTATCCCATGTTAAATTCTCCAATTTTTGTCTGTGCAAATGTAGAATATGCCTTCCAATGGACAGGCAGGTGGGTCTCTGGCTAACCTGTCCATTGGAGAGGCAATTTCAAATTTGGAGAGGCAAAAATTGGAAAATTTTACATGGGAGAGATAGGAAGAACAGGAGAGTCACCTGTCCAAATCTAGCAAATGTGATCTTTGGACAGGTAGATTTAATATCCTGGCTAACATTCTGGTCCCAAGCATGGTCGGTTTACACAGGTTTCACTGTATATCAAATAAATATTACAATGAGCTTAAGGTAATGAGAGATTAACTAAGCTATACAAGAGGTACATCAACATCCAACTGTGTGATCAAACATTACAGGCATGAAAGACCCATAAAAGAGTTTTGACTTGAGAGAGAAGTAAAGGCAGAAAATTACATGCCCCAAATCTGTATTCTTTTGAAGATTGGTAACAATGAAAGCAAAGTTACTTAACAATCTTCAGAATGAAAATGTTACAGTTTTTAGCAAAAATAATGGACACCAAATATGTGCACTTACAGCTGCAAATGAGTAGGTTATACCAAGCCAGAGTGTAGCTACCAAAGGGTAGACATGTGAGAAAGCTAGGATTCCAAATACGGGGATAGTGACCAAGGCACACGTCATCGCTAGGTAACCTCGTTTACCGATCTTATCCTGAAAACAAAAACAATTATATTATTGTAAAACAATGATAGTGGCCAAAGCATGGCAAGGATGAGGAATTTACTAAACCTGCTAAAGTACAGTTTAGCCTCACAAAAACATGCCTCAATATGACTGATTCTGATATAAAGCAGGAATTACAGTGTCTCCCCAAATTTAATAAATCCATATGATTCCAACACTCATCATTTCAAAATAAGGTAACAAATCGATCAGGTGGTTCAGGTATGGTTTTAGCGTTGGACACACCGGTTCTCGTCAGATCACCGAAGTTAAGCAACGTTAAGCTCGGTCAATACTTGGATGGGTGACTGGGTGCTGTACTGGCTGGGCTGATCAGTGTCCAGGGTAATAGGAACTGTGAGCACTATCGTGTTCTGGCACATGTAGGCACCATCGTGATATGATTGAAACGAGGTTGAAAACGACGTTAAACCCTACTACTCACTCACTCGCTCACTCAAATTTGGTCTCCCAATAACAACATTATGAAGAGGTTACACTGTGTTAATAATATGCAGACCTGCCAAGTCTTAAGGAAGTTCCGCATGTTACCAGAAATTGTGACCCCCGGGAAAATGTTTTCCTAAAATAACATGGGATTAAATGAAAAATAACAGAAAAATAAATGGTAGTCTCACCGAATACAATCAAAATATTTCACACAGAGTATATTGAGGTGTCAAACTACAGGAGGAAGTTTCACGGAATTTGGACTTCAGAACTTAGCAGCTCTGCATAGATCTGAAAGTAAATACTATCTGTCTCACATTTGGAGTTATCAGCAGTATACTGGAACCATCTTTTCTCAGAGCAGTGAAATTCCACATAATGCTACAGTTCTTACTTCAGTATGCCATTTCAACTGTACAGCCTTGCCTAGTTGTGCACCTCAGCTGTGTTGTCAGTCTGATTGAAGTGAACATGCACTGCAACATATTTGATACTTTGTTTACAATAATTCCTAATCTGCTGGGAGAAACTTTGCGACATTGTATCAGAAAGGCATCTTTCAACATTGCAATAATAGACAGTAGCCCCAAGTTGTAACGGCACACTGAAGTAAGAATGGTAAAATATCTCTATGTAATTTTTGCTTTTTACTTTGAAATTTCAAGGAAATTCATTCAGAATAAAAAAAAATCTCGAATATCCTTCATGTCATTTTGAATGATGTTGATTTTGCAATGTTATAACATTGGGACAAGCCTGTATGATATTATTGTTGGGTGAAATTCATTTTGGTGAATTTGACCCACGTTTTGGTTTGATTTTCATCAAATTTCAGAATAAAAATGCGCAAATCATGTCCAGATGAACCATACATACTTCATGTAGGAAGCTATTGTCTGAGTCTTTGCACAGCTGAAAGGCTCAAGTCTAGACATGCTAGACATTTTCTTGTCCCCAGACTTGGCTATCGTATGCATTGTCTTGTGATCCTTACATGGAGTATGAACCAATTCAGATCTGCCAAATTTCACATCGATTTGAAAAATTGGCTCTGATACATTGTCAAAAAACCATTTCCTCGGAAACTGAGAGGACAGCAGCTCAGGATGAGTATTTTAATACTCATAAGTGAGTGAGTGAGTGAGTGAGTAAGCAAGATTTAACGTCATTTTCAACTATGTTTCAGTCATATCATGATGGTGCCTACATATGTGCCAGGACACGAGAGTGTCCACAGTTTCTATTATCCTGGACACTGATCAGCCCAGCCAGTACAGCACCCGGTCACCCAACCAAGTATTGACCAGACTCAACGTTGCTTAACTTCATCAGGGAAAGTAGCTCAATATGAGCACTCGGGAATGCAAAGGTTTTTAGATTCTCACTTTTATATTTTATATTGGTTGAACAATGATAGACCGATATTTATATCTACTTGGCTTCGTTTATTCTGAAGTCGTTTGTCTGTTAGAAGCTTTCAACTAGTTGGTACCCGAAGCCCAGCTGAATTCTGATTTGCAAACCATCATCGCTTATCTTTCCTTGATTGTGACATCACATCAGACCAGCCTCCAGAAGGCTCAACGTTACAAGTATTGAGGTCCAGCTAAGTGGTCTGATGTGACGTCACAAACCAGCGTCAAACAAGGGCAGATAAGCAATGTGGATTTCATTTCTAAAACTGGCGGGATTTGAGATACCAATTTTGAAGCACTTTTCTAAAGCTACTAGGAAACAAAATACTTAAAATAAAACCAAATGAAGTAAATAGACTAATAGTTACAACATTAGCTAACCCATGGAGAGCATAAAAAGAAAAATATGAAAACCTTTGCATTTCACCTTTAAAACTCACATTCAGGGACAGTGGCTCAGTATATGAGTACTTTAATACTCACAATCAGAGCTCCTAAGAAGGGTGAAAGTATCATGGAGGCATCATAAACTGCTCCAGCAATATAAGATGAGGACGTCTTGGAGAAGTCATACTTGTCCTGTATAAACTTGCTGTAATAGATTGAGTGGATGTTACCTTGTTATTTCCTTTTAACTGTTCAACACAGGCATCTGTAGGACCATACATTAAGGATAAATAATACAGATAAATAACGCATTCTTGAACCTTAATCTTAAACCTTAATGCTTAATATGGCATTGCTTAAATTTGGATGTGTTGTGTGTATAATTTGACATTGGTCTTTATGATACTTTGTGGGTGGGAGAGAGAGTGCTGACTGTCAGAGATGAAACAGACATACAGATGTGAACATTATACCAGTGCACATATCGGATCTCTTGATTCAGGGTCATAGTATATTGTAGCCAATACAACCAAGATATGGTTTGGAATACTTTCTCCAATGACAAACAGACAGGCTTGACTGATGGAGGGGGGAACATGAGCATACAAGTTCAAAAGTAAACCAGTGTTTATCTACTACATACATAGCATATCATGCTCAAGTTTCAGAATGCTAGCATTGAAAGCAACTTAGTTATGCACAGGGCAAGTTTATTGTACAGACAGGACTGGTGGAGGAGAAAACAGGAATAAGTGTGCATCTGCTATATACAGAATATAAGATGCACATCTGCTATATACAGAATATAAGATGCACATCTGCTATATACAGAATCAGGGGTTGAAATGTTTGTAAAAAATTACTCGTCCCAGGTGACAAGTGACTATTTTTTTTACTTGTCACCTGGCTGTCAGTAGTTGTCTCAAAATATTACCAAGTTTTGACTGTTCCTTATATACTCAACTGTGTTGTAATTTTTCATGAAATAAAACAACAAGTTAGATTCAGACCTTCTGGGTTTGTTGCAGTCTAACCACCACAATTTGATGGCTGGGATAGGGTCAAAGGTAGTAACAGAGTAATCAGACAGTGACAATGACATACGGTCATTCAGGGAGTCTTCATTTAATGTAGCTCGAAAGTCATTCTTCACACGCTTCATAAGACTGAAACCTCGCTCGACAAAAGCTGTTCAAAACAATACTGTCTTTCCCAGATAATATATTCCGAGATGTTTTCTGCGATATTTTGGAGAAAATTTATCGTACAGCTTTGAAACTTCACACAGTATATAAACTAAAAAATAATAATTTTTCCCCCCATATGTCATTAAAATCTGTTGGGAATTGACGAAAATCACGAATACCTACCATGTTATTTTGGGGCTACGATGACATTGTTCTGTCAATGTTATATAACATGCAGACTTGGTGTCATGACGTCAAAAAATAACCTACAAATCTCCCATCTAATTGTTGTTTTCGCGATTTGTTGAGAACTACTGGAAGGATTTTCTTGATACTTTGGAATAAAATTAGTACTTTTTAGTTGATATCCTGTGTGAAGTTTCAATATGCCCGATCAATTGTCTCCGAAATATCGCCGAAAACGTCTCGGATATATTATCTGTGACAGACAGTAGAACCAGTATTTTTACAAGAGCAAGAATGTTTTCAATATCATGGGAGTTACTCTTTCGACGGATAATTTTTGGCAAGAAATTCTTGATTGTTCTGCCTTCTTATGACTGGGGTTTCATTCCGACGTTTCAGAAAACGATCCATATTACTGTGGACGAATAGTTGTCACTGACGCTCTATTCAACCAAAATGATCGAACCACCATGACCAAACGTGTCAGATTCTATCAGCTACGCTGACTGGCTGGATGGAGTAATTCGCCTAATTAAATCGCGCGTACCATAATAAGGTTATTTTCTATCTTCGCGCACAGGAGAGCGGTTTTCAAAAGACAGTGACAACAACGACATCGGTCGTACGGGCCAATTGGAATCCCGTAAATTTGATCAACTTCGGGGCCTGCAAAAACTATGCTACACACGTTGTTTTGTTAGGCGAAGTACATATCTGTTACAAATAAAGACGGCACTTTATGGCTTTGTTGTCGCAGGCGACAAGTCACTTTTCTTTTTACTTGTCACTTGCGAAAATCACTTGTCATCGACAAGTAGACAAGCGTTATTTCGAGCGCTGCAGAATATAAGATGCACATCTGCTATATACATGGTACAAGATACTAAAATTTCATCATCCTAGCAGCAAAATGAACTGAGGGATGGACAAGTTTGCTCTAATGATCACAGTGATGGAAGAAGGAAAAACTTGGACTGAGGCCACACCAGTTCTATTTTTTGTTTCATGGGCAGATGTTTTTATTTGTTTTTCAAGGTTGGAGGCGATAATAAAAAAAATATAAAACATGAGATTGATCTAATCAAAACCCCTCGGCTTTCCCCAAGTGATTGAGACCCATGTGTAGTGTGAATTGGGGAAGAGATAGTTCTATGTGGGATGATTAAGATATACCGGTAGTTGATTACATTCAGGCATATAGGACAGAAATAGAAAAATTATATATCTGTAAAGGGGCATAACTTTGTAAAATATGGGTCGAGGGGTGCCACTTTCGACAGGCATCTGAATTAGCACTCTGTAAAATATGAATCGAGACAAATAAGCTGTACCGAACACGGATCTGCAGATATAACTTGTACATTCAGCTACAGATAACAAAATCGGAGATTATTACATCCGAAAGGGGCATAACTCCATAAGCAAAGGCGAGTAATCCTTTGTTGGCTTGTAGAATACAACAATAAGTTTCCAAAATATAGTAGCTATACCAAACACAGTTCTGCAGATATGGTTGGTTACATTCAGGCATATAGGACAGAAATAGAAATTAATATATCAGTAAAGGGGCATAACTCTGTAAAGTATGGGCCGAGGGGCGCCACTTTCGATAGTCGTCTGACTTAGCACTACTGTAAAATAAGAAACGAGACGAATAAGCTGTACCGAACACGGATCTGCAGATATAACTTGTACATTCAACTGCAGATAGCAAAATCGGAGATTATTACATCCGAAAGGGGCATAACTCCATAAGCCGAGGCGAGTAATCCTTTGTTGGCTTGTAGAATACAGGAATATAAATAAGTTTCCAAAATATAGTAGCTATATCGAACACAGTTCTGCAGATATAGTTGGTTACATTCAGGGATATAGGACAGAAATAGAAATTAATATATCCGTAAAGGGGCATAACTCTGTAAAGTATGGGCCGAGGGGCGCCACTTTCGATTGGCGTCTGACTTAGCACTCTGTGAAATAAGAACCAAGACGAATAAGCTGTACCGAACACGGATCTGCAGATATAACTTGTACATTCAGCTACAACTAACAAAATCGAACATTATTACATCCGAAAGGGGCATAACTCCATAAGCCGAGGCGAGTAATCCTTTGTTGGCTTGTAGAATACGACAATATAAACAAGTTTCCAAAATATAGTAGCTATACTGAACACAGTTCTGCAGATATAGTTGGTTACATTCAGGCATATAGGACAGAAATAGAAATTAAAAAATCTGTAAAGGGGCAGAACTCTGTAAAATATGGGCCGAGAGAAGCCATTTTCGATAGGTGTCTGACTTAGCACTATATAAATAAGTGTTGAAAAATTGGTGGTTGTGTCTCAAGCGGTTTCGCCTAAAATGCGGTAACGGACGGACGGACGGACGTACGGACGGACGCACGGACGTACATGGCAACGACAATACCCCGAGGCCAAAATGGCCGAGGGGTAAAAACTGGACATTTGAAGTTTGTCCCTTTCTTTCTGAGGGTAGATGAGATTTGCACATCTGCGATATACAGGGTATATATATCCAAGTTTCAGAACCCTAGCAGCAAAATTGTCCGAAATCTGGTATGAACAAGCTTGGCTGGTCAGAAAGAGTGATAGAATGTGTGTGTGTGTGGGGGGGGGGGGAATAATAATAAATAATGGTGCTTACCTGGCATCTGCTACAAAAGGGAAAACTCCATTATAGAAAAACATGATTGTCAACGCCAGCAGCCAATAGGCCAGTGAGAAATACTTGACGTCAGTCAGTTTCTGCAAGCAAAGACATGAAAATACTTTCATAAATTTCCCGGAAAGAGGGTTCATCATTATTTTGAGTTAGAAGCTCATGATTGTCTTGGGGTAGAGGCCCATGATTGGTTCGAGACTCACGGTAAATGGGTTAGAGTCCCATGATTATTTTGAGTTACAGGCCCATGGATATTTTGGGTTACAGACCCAGTGGAATGGGTTAGCATGATGGATCATGATGATTATCAGTTTAGTGAGATTAGCGGGTTACTGAGTAGAGGCTCAAGAGAGATGGGTTTGAGGTAATAATAAATAATAAAAATAAACTTCATTTATAGTCGATGGCCCGTTCAGCCAAGTAGGCCGATCTTCCACAGGGTCGACAGAAAATACATGAGGTACATGCAGTGTTATATTTATGAATAAAGCTAGAGTCTTGTACCAGTTTTTATCACCATCACAAAGCTGTAGTTGTTCTTTTCTCTCGGGGAATGATCTGCAGGATTATGTGGAGAAAACTTTGGGGACAAAAATCCTGATAATACAGTCAACATGGTCAATCATGAAATTCTGCAGGAGGGCATACTCTGATGACATGGATGAAGTGATATACAGTCAATTTTCGACTAACAAGGAAGTACATGTACATACCACTTTCTTGGACTCTACTTTCAAGTCCTCTGATTGACCTAACTGCTTGACACCAAAGATATCCAAAGCACTGACCACAATTGCTGACACAAATCCCAAACCACACAACATCGCTCCTATAATATATACATGTACATCAGACAAAGAGACAAAATATTAGTCATGGCAAATGATCACTGTTAGAATATTAGTCAATCAGTAAAAACAATATCACTCTCTGCAAGAACTCATACATTATGGTAATCCCTCTAATAATGGGGTTCGCCAGCTCGAACTGACGCCAGGTGGCTACGTGTACCAAGAGGTAAATGGCGCATGCTCATGTCGTTTTTCTGGATGTCACAAAGGCAACGTCATAATGTAACGACGTTATAATTGTTCATTTTATGACGTCACGTCTTCATTACCTGTTGGCGCACTAGCGCCGCCTAGTGTGGCTGGCGATCCCCATTCAACCTCCCTACGAATACTCAATCATCCTCAATTTTGGGAACAAAATTCAAGTGGTGATTCTGCTAAAGTTGATGACCCTCTAAAATCATTGAAATGATGAAGAAACAAGCAGCTAGGGGATTCTAGGTCCCCCGCCGAAATGGCAGCGATAGTTTTTAGAGTGTTGTTGGTCTCCGGGGGATATACATGAGGGAGGTAACTGCTACTTCATAGATGTAGGAAGGCTTCCCCAGGTTTTAAGATCAACTGAACGGCTGACTGAATGTTGATTGCTGCTATAATATAGTTTCTATGCAGTGTGAAGCATGGAAATTATGTAAATACTATTATTATATGACTACTTACTACAATATTCATGCTGTTTATTCATCACTGATTTATCTGTCAACAAATGTGTCTTGTAAATATAAAAGTGGTCCAATAAGTATTTGAAAGAAACCTCTGAAAATGCTCCATATCACAGCCAAGGGACTCTAGAATTAAACATGCCCCTGCATCCCCCTAGCATGATGCGCATTTGGCATGTATTACTATGATGGTATTTGGGGGACATTCCCCCCTCCCCTGCAGATCAAATCATCTTCCTACATGTTTGCCACTGTTTGGGATGACTCTGAGAAGGGTTCCCAAGTTTTTGCTCGCAAACCAAATTTAGATTCTGCCACCAGGTGGCACCACCTGAAGGTGCCAGTGTGCGAAACACCATCTCAATCTTATGCCATATGAATACCAAATTTGAGAAGAATCCGATGAGCAGTTGTCAAATTATTGCCCAGAAACAAATTCCGGATTATTCCACCAGGTATCGCCACCTGTAGGCAAAAGCAGGCGAAATACAATCCCAAGGGACATCTCATGGCATGGTATCTGCACATACCAAATTTGAGAAGTATCTGAGGAGGGTCCTCAAGTTATTGCCTGGAAACTAAATTTAGATTTTGACACAGCTGCAGGTGGCAACACCTGTACGCGCAAGTGAGCGAAATGCAATCTCAAGAGAAAGCTTATGTTATGGTATATTCATATCAAATTTGAGAAAAATCCATTGAGCGGTTCTCAAGTTATTGCCCAGAAACAAATTTCGGAATTTGTCACAAGGTGGGGCACCTGTAAGTGCAGTGAGTGAAATACAATCACAAGCAACATCTCCTGGCAATGTACATGCATGCCAAATTTGAGAGGAATCCGATGAGCGATTCTCAAATTATTGCTCAGGAACAAATTTCGGAATTTGCCACCTGGTGGTGCCACAGGTAAACAGAAGTGGGTGAAACGCAATCCTAAGCAACATCTCAACGTAGGGTATATGCATGCCAAATTTTGGAAGAATCTGATTATCGGTTCTCAAGTTATTTCATGGAAACCAAATTTAGAAGTTGCCACCAGCAGGTGGTGCCAATTGTATGCGCAAGTGGGTGAACACAATTTCAAGCGATATCTCATATGGCATGGCATATGCATATTAAATTTGTGAAGAATCTGATGAGCATTTCTCAAGTTCTTACCTGGAAAGGTAGGATATTTCAGAGGAATCAGACTATATATTCGAAGAAAAAATGGAATGAACCCTAGTGGTGCCATCTGAAGGCAGATCTTGCTGAAATGCAATACCAATCGACAGCTTGTCACGAGGAATGCATATGCCGAATTTTGAAGGAATCCGACGATGCATTCCAAAGCTATTGCTTGCGAGAATTTGCACGAATATCCACAGAAGGATGGAACGAACCCTAGTGGTGCCACCTTCAGACAGATCTTGCAGAAAGGTAATACCAATCCATGTCTTGTCGCAAGGAAGGCATATGCCAAATTTCGCAGGAATTGAACAAAGCATTTGGAAGTTATCGCTTGCGAAGAATTTGAAGGATTATCAACAGACATGCACAGAAAATTGGAGAAGACCCAGTGGCGCCACCTTCAGCTGGGTATTGCTGAAATGCAATACCAAGCGACATCTTGTCACAAGGAATGCATATGCCAAATTTCAGAGAAATCGGATAAAGCATATAATTTAGAAGTTATCGCTTGCAAAGAAATTAAACCGACATCCACAAACACGAAGAAGCGCAACCCATTTTAAACCAGTGGCACCACCTTCAGGCAGATCTTGCAGAAATGCAATACCAACCAACGTCTTGTTGCAAGGAATGCATATGCCAAATTTCTGAGGAATCGAAAATTATCATGCGAAAGTTCGGAAGTTAGTGCTTGCGAATAATTTGAACTGACATCCACCAATGGCACCACCTTCAAGCAGATATTGCTAAAACACAAAACCAACCCATGTCTTGTCACAAGGAATGCATATGTCAAAATTCAGAGGAATTGAGTGTTTGAAAGTTATCGCTTGCGAAGAATAATTCAGAGGAATTGAGTGTTTGAAAGTTATCGCTTGCGAAGAATTTGAACCAACATCCATGGACATGAAGAAGCAAGACCCATTTTAAAGTCCCCCCGCTGCGTTGTGGCGGGGGACAATAATGGATTATATGCATGATTTTGAACCATTCTGTCTACTTCTGTTCTAATAAATTTGATCACCCATATTTTATGGTGGGAAAATTCACTTCATGTGATTGAATTATTAGAGGGATCACCATGATCGCTGTTAGAATATTAGTCAATCAGTAAAAACAATATCACAATCTGCAAGCATGTATAAATAGATAGGAATAGTACCTTAATCGCACTACAAGCTTCACATCAGACCAGTGCTCAGGCTGTTGGTTTACTCATTCTCAACTTTTTGCTATTAATACCAAGAGAGATAGAGACAACTGGGTGCATGAATTACATTATCAGATCCATAGGTGAACATGCATCAAGTTTGCATCTAGTTTGGGCTTCCAAATGTCACCGAATTTGACTGAACAGATGCCTGCATGTAGTTTGGTACATTCATCGCACAGTTTAAAAGTAAAACAAAACTGTAAAATAGACCAAATGCTCTTACCTCCCCAGAGGGTCCAACTCAAGCCATAGGACTGGGCAAAACTCTGAGTGAAGAAGAAATTGAGCACACTTCCGAGTCGAGAGAATGCCAGGGTGAAACCAAATGCCATCGCCAGCTCCTTGTTACGAAACCAGAATGCTGTGATACGATTCTGTACAACTGAAAGCATACGTATTTGATATGATAGATTGCAGCTCTAATGAAATTCAACATGTTCATGATATTAACTCATGATGAGTGTACGATTCAGCTTACTACAAAAACAGTTGTTGTGTTAATTCACAAACCCATTACCGGCCAGGGCATTTCCTCCCCTTGCTTTTTTTTCTTGTCTTCAGGATACTCGTAGGTGACACAGATTCAGTCTTTTTCAAAACGTATCATTTCAGGTGACGTCATTTCTGATATTCTTTACTGAGAGTTGCCACACTCTGGTCAACTGGTTCCATGAAGGGAGGAATCTACTGATTGGATATTCACTATGCAGTTTTCCATCCTCACAATCTCAGTAACTTACAGTCTGGCATACATGTACAGTTCAAGAGATTCAAATTATATCAATTCAAGAGTGATTGACCCAATCACAGACATGGAACTTACTGGAGAGTGATTGGCCAAATTGCAGACATGGGATCTTACTTGTGATTGACCCAATTACAGACAGGGAAACTCACTTGTAAGTGATAGACCCAATTACAGAAATGGGAACTCACTTGTAAGTGATTGACCCAATTAGAGAAATGGGAACTCACTGTAAGTTGTTGACCATGCAAATTACACACAGGTTACAGGCATGAGAACTGTTAACTGATCGACCAATTGTAAATATGGGAACATAATATTTAGTGATTTATCCATACTGGTAAGTGATTTACCCAAATTACAGATATGATAACATACTGAAAACTGAACAGCTCAGTTACAGGCATGTTATCTTACTAATAAGTGATTGACCCAGGTAGAGGCATGAGAACTAATCGTTAAAAGGTGGCCCAATTACAAATATAAACCAGTGGTGAGGCTAGCGGTCACCAGCGAAGCGCCTTAGACCACTCGGTCACCAAGGATCCCTACATATATGGGGACATAATAGTGATTTACCCATTCTGGTAACTGATTTACCCAAATTACAGATATCGGAATTTACATGTGCTATTTAATGATTTATGCAAATACAGCCATGGGAACTTACTGGTAAGTGATCCATTTCCAGAGCCAAATAGAAGTCTTCCAATCAACATGAGAGGTAACATGGCGGCTGTTCCCTTGAACATGGCCCCTAGGGCAAATGTACAGGAACCCAGAACACACAGGAAGGAGAACAGGAACACCCCAACTGGAACAGAATATTAAACCATTATACAATCCTGCATAAATTGAGGCACCACTGGAGCTGTATATAATATAATCAAGTCACATGTACGAAAGTTTATCAATTGACACAACTGACATACATAGAATTAGAAAGCACTGATTTTAAATTACACATATATGATTAAATCTACCCAAAAAGAGCTTATTCTGTTCTTTTGACATTAAGTTAGAGACAATTCTTATGCATCTGAAACGGATGTCAATAAGTCTGATTCTTTTATCTATATGGGATTATTTCCTACCAGGTTTTTATTTAACCAGCTTCATAGCCAGATCATTGAAATGGCATACTCGTGTCATATTGTATAAGGCAATACATAGAAGTCAAAGTCAAAATTGAGGAGAGGGAATGTCTCTCCAAGCCCCAGGCACACATCCCCTTGCTTCCTACACCACTGTTATAGTGCTAGGTCTGTAGGCCTAGACCAGTCTTGCTCTCATCATTGTGTAACTTACTCCTGTTTCCTAGTTTATCTACAAAGAATCCTGCCCCAATAACAACTACTGCATTTCTGAAAATATGGAAAATAAAATACCATTATTCAATATCTAATTCAATTTTGGCATGAAGCTTAAAATACTAACGAAAATGTACCAAATTTGCAATACGTGGTATCGATGTTTTTCTGGACAAAATAATTTCCTCTTTTATTCAAATTTTAACACATGGTTAACATGCAGAGCAATATTATTTTACATGCGAAAATTAGGTTAAAAGCTAAGCTGCTGATCGAGAAATTGGATAATTTTTTTATTTTTAACTTCCAAAATCAAATAGGAGAGAATGGAGATGGTATGATCCCTAAGAGTATCTCACGTCCAAGCATAGATGGCATATAAGAGGTTGTAATCAGCATCAGTCATGCCCAGACAGTCTTCACACACACAGGATACATTACCCAGACTGGCATTGGTACAGTTCAATACCTGCAAAGGAAGAGCATAGGTACATGTACAGGGATTCCAGCAGTTTGGCAAGAAAATAATACTGACAAAGACTAAAGCTGAAGGCACACTATTTATTAATGTAATAAATATTATAAATAATGAGAAAATAATGCACTGAGCTATTGTCCACTTTGACATAGTGAAAGATAATAATCTTGACAATTATCATGAACACATGTATGGAGAATAGTCTCAGATAAGAAGCTTTAGTTGTTGCACACTCTGGTCATCAGTAAATCCTAATAATTCCATCACCCCAGATTCAAATCCAATCAGCCTGAATTTTAAGGACAATATTCAATAAGATATTCCAAAACATTTGGTCACCCTCTATAATCATTAGAAAAACATTATTTGAAAATTTACAGATTGTTCAGCTGACACTAGGACAACTTACCCCTGTGAATTCAGATTGTAGAACACTGGGCATATCAAAACAGAAATATGAGCCAAAGGTGAGCATACAGTTGAAGAAGAGGACTAGGGCTCTGAAGCCACCTGCAAACACATTTGACACATATATATTAGATTCAGAGGACATGATTCTTCCTCCAATAATTCAATCACCCTATTACGAATTCAATCAACCCAAATTTTATGACAAAAAAGTAAATTTGACTTTGAAATCATTAAAAATAAAAATTCAAATCAGTCATTCAAGTAAATTTGACTTTGAAATCATTAAAAATATCAAAGAAAAATACATGTAAGGATTGTCTTCGTGATCTTGGGCCATAGCGGTAATGGGTGTGTTCCATAAGTATATAAGGATGTATAAGCTTTCAGAATATATGAGGTTATGGGGTGAGACAAGGCTTTAAGTATGAGAGATATAGAGGGTGAGGCTCACTTTCCTAGAAAATTATAGCCAACCCAAATAGAGAAAACAAGAACTTTAACCAGCCCAGAGAAAGAGATAAGGTTGCATAACATAGGTTCCCACAAATAACACATGTGAGGCAGTGATTACTTTGTCATCAGTGACCCAAAAACATCCTGGCTGGGTGACTGGACATTTTAAATTTTTTGTATTCCTTGCGCATACACTGTGTCATGTGTGTTGAATCTGTTCCCTCTGGCATTATTTCATGTTCTTGGTAATTATCCCTCTTACCCATTTGGTCCATGCTGAACAGCTCCATAATTGCTGAATGACAGATTTTCCTTCTTTAAGTTTTGAAATAAAAATTATAAATGGAAATCTGGATGGGGGGAAAATCACGGATGAGTGGTATAATGATAAACTGATGAATGGTGGAAGATGATTGCGTTAAACAGGAGAAATTCAATCGACTGTTGATGTTTGATGACTGATTGCAGACACATCATGGGGCTTTAGTGGTTCCGGCCTGTACTTTAAACTAGAATACATAAGAGGCAGCATGGCAGAAAGAATGAAGATATGTAAACTTGGTTAACTTATGCAGGGGTTCATAGATGTCAAAACATTCACTTTTTTCTCACTGAATTAATTTTTTGTTCCAGCAATATTAAGTTTTTCTAGAAGTTTACCACCTTCTAATACTTTAACATTACCATCTATTTAGCTGTGGGGGCCGTGTCATTACGATCACCAGAGGGGTACTATATGTTCGCTTTCAAGACTACCGGTCTGCTACCTCCTATTTTTGTGGGAGGCCCATTGGCCGAGTGGTTTAGATCGCCGACATACAGTGCTGGCGATTAGGTGCCTGACTCTGGGGTCGCTGGTTCGAATCCCGCACGGGACTTGACCAATTTTCAGCACTAGAATTTGTGCTATTCTAAGAAAGTGTTATCCCAAAAATAACGAAAATATTGTTATTACCATTTTTGCCAGAACTTAGTTTTACATAGCCTAATGTGATCAATTAGCGTGTGGGTTGTAATAGCATGGGCTGGAATCTTATATTCCTCTTGCATAGAAAAAATATCCAACAGAATGAAATGAAATTTTAAACGAGAATACAAACCAGTATTGTCTTTATTCTGTGCTATCTACTTTCTGCTTTGGTGGTAAACTCGGTGAATAAATGTAGCAGACGACATCTGTATTTACACCATTGGAAAAGCTAACGACCCAGTTCAAATGCTTGCATTTCAATAAAGCAACTCAAAATACTTGCTAAACATAGTCTTTTCCGATGAGTTGATTTTCCGACTATTTGTCAGAATTGGAGAAATTCAGTTTTCTTACCGTAAACATTTTCTGTCGAGCAATTTCTGACCGTGCTGAAAAGCACGCCCCGACAAGAGAGCACTTATTGTTTTCCTTCACAGTTTGGTTCACTGGCAAATGTTGCATAGGAAATCAATGTTGTTAGTAGTAGATAACGACTGCTCCACAAACTTTATGATGGTGGATTTTTTCTTGGCGGGCCCGGTGCATCATTTGTGTGAAATAATGGGAGTTACTTGTTAGAATATAATGTTTTATTGGTGCAAGGATATTCATTAGAACCCAAATTTATTTATACAACAAAATTGTCACCAATAATGGAATAAAACTTGTCAAAATAACGAAATTCAAACACCCACGCTAATTGGTTACACAGACATGACAGATTGGTTACACAGACATGACAGATCGGTTACACAGACATGACAAATTGGTTACACAGACATGACAGATCGGCAATCGTGAAGGGTCCTGCTAAACACCGCCCGGAACCGCCCGGGACCGTCCGCAAATCGCCTGGCACCACACAGGTTCGAAGGTTCAACTTGACATTCTGTATTATTTTCTTCTGTGGATCATTCCACGTGCAGGGCTCGCTTTAGAGCATGAGAGATGACCTGCAAAAAAAAACCCCTTCCAAAAAATTTGCAGGTCAAATCCAAGATGACCTGCAATTGCAAAATATGACCTGCATTTTTTTAATAAGATTTTCGAAATTAATCACGCAATCTTTTTTGATTGTACGAGTGCCGCTAATCCAAGCTTGTTGAAATTTCTCACCGTTTGAATTTGCCGTTCGTACTTCGAACACAGCGAGCAGTTCATTTCTGTCACAATATCATGTCCGGTTTTTTTCTCCTTTTTCGTAATGTTGAGCCAGTCGTTAAACCCCCACGATCGTACAGTTGATACTTTTGCCATCACACAATTTATTTCATTATTTGGCAGCCCGGCAAATTAATCTGTCAGTTCATTTTGGCCAGTCTCTCAGCAACAAACGAACGGAAATAGGATTCCTAGAACAGCGGCGCACGCATGCGTAAGGACAGTAAAGGGAGACAACAGTTCTCTATTTCCAAGTAATGCGCGAGTAGACTCCCCTGAACATATTTACTAATTTGCCATCGATCTGAACTCGACCATGACGATGTATTTTGTGTTGAAAAAGATGAAAAGTTTTCTACCTTTTGGACATGCCGTCGACGAAAATGATCTCCAGAATACCCACTGAACAGAAGATAATAACAATTTCTGCCACAGAAATTATGACCTGCAATTTTTTTTTTTTTTTTTTTTTTTTGCAGGCGAATTTTCACATGGCCTGCAACACCTCAAATTTGGCCTGCAAATTGCAATTTGCAGGCCGCCAATTCGAGCCCTGACGTGTAACACTTATAATGTGGCTTTCCATTTTTTTTAAATTCATAGTCGGGAGATGGAAAGCTTGACATCGCTCCCATATTCCCGCATTCCAACTCACAAAATGTTGAGTAAAAAGATGGAAAGCTGTGTTCATCATGATTATAATTTATTAGAAAAAAAAATTGCGTCTTCTGTTTTATTGTTATGTTTCCGAAGATACATGACAAGAACAGAGGAAAAAAGGCATGATAATATTTGGCTAAGAATTCTGCCATAGCGGTGTCTTTTGAAGGTAAGCGGGTAAGCGTAGTTTTCCGTGGAATTCATAACAAACGTCACACGTCAGTCGTATAATGACGATATGATCTTTAAACCGGGGATAGTGCTGAATGTTAACAGTCTGTATGACATTAGTGGCCCCGGGCGGTAACATTATGTCTCAGGCAGTCCCGGGCTGTCCCCGGGTGGTCCCGGTCAGTCCTGGGCGGTTCCGGTCGGTCCCGGGCGGTGTTTAGCATGACCGATCTAGAGTAACCCGTATGCGCTTCTAGGCATGCAAACTTGAAAAGTTCGGCAGGAAACAATCACAAAATGATACAGAAATAATCCTGACAGGTTGTTCTTTATTCCATGGAAGTCTTTAGTCCAGGGTCAATTTAGTTTTTGACGAAAACTAAAAAATGCAGTAAAATTGGTATCTAATTGGTCGCATTAGTACTGTGATTCTTGACTCGAGTTTTCAAGCTCTTGCAACTACTGTTTATACAGGTCAGAGCAAAGGACTAACTGGGATATATATTCCACTTGGGATATTAAATCCAAGTTTGGATGTATACTGGAATATATCCTAATTGGGGTATTTTGACTGATTTTCATACTAAACGGCAATGGTGAATTTCGGCATCTAAACTACAAAAACAAGATAGAATGTACTTCACAAAACTGCCAATGCGAATGTATAATTTTGCCGACTTTTCCTCGCCGAAATTATTCTCTGTGATATTACGATTATGTGCATTATATTTTCGTGTTGTCGTTGCAGTATACTTCCAATCACTCACCACTGTTGTATGTCTTTATACGAACCGAATAACTAGCAAAATATGCTAGCTTGAAAATATGGAAGTGTAAAAAAAATATCCAAAGTGGGATATTTGATCCCAAATGGGATATATATTCCCAGTTCCTTTTCCCAGACCTGTTATATACCATGTAATACACGCCCCCAGTGCAGAGAGAGGAGCGTGTGGCGAGTCAGTCTGTGTGTCAGTTTCGCAGAAGGGAATCAATCAGAGGCTGAGGAGATCCAGATAGATATGAGGAGAATTTTAAACTGTTGAGATGGTGTTGAAAACTGGGACCCGACTGATCTTGTGACTTGTCAATCATGTTTTATGACAAGTTTATTTGTCTATCCAGCAATTTTGCTCACTACACACGATAAACTCACCACTTTCGGCTCTTAGAACAGTCATCCTGCCGTGGTTTAGTTATTTATTTCCGGAAGAGTTTACTAGTCTAAGCTCGAAAACCAAACATCATAATTTTCCCGCACCGGTGGTGTTGTTGTCGTTGTGTCAGCTGACTGTAGTCTGTTATAGTGGCGGCGCTTTCAGGAACATATTGGCACTGTGAAAGAGTTGAAAACGCCTTGGTCTCTGACTACGGCCTCATCACACACCTTTCTGTGTCATGAAAAAGAGGATTAATTGCATAATTTAAGCGTTTTATTGAAAAGAACTATAAGTATTTTATCCACTATTGTAATATATCACGTTCTATTTCCGTTCTATTAACATTTTTCTGTTCAAAATCCCAGTGTACTACTTTTCCATGGAACTACTTTTCTCTCTTGATTGGCAGAGGGCATTGCAAAGTTTGCATTCCCCTACGCACCGGGGAATTTCTTCAGCCACGTGGGTTCCCAACCAATCAGAAAGTGCCGCCTTTTCAGTTTTCTCCGTGTCTTCGGCAACGACGTGACCAGGAAGATGCTGAAAGACGGTTTTGTTGTGTTGTTCTGCTGTCAAATTGGTTGGATCCAGGCGAATGTTCCAAGACCCAGAGGGGTGGCCATATCAAGTAATTAGTAAAATGATGCGTCTGGGACTTTCTTTTATTTTAAAGTCTTACAAAGTGGCATACACGTGTTATGCTAGATGCAAACGAACAACAACATGCATAATAGACACAATTTTGTCAGGACGATCTCTGGAACAAACTACTGCAGCTTCTTCTATAGCTAGTAGTGGCTATTCACATGTAGCTGGGAAGAGCTTCATAAGTGGAAAAATCAATACCGAAAGGAGAGTTGATGCCAGTGCATATCTACCTAGTATAATCCGTGGTGTGTCCTCCTCCTCCTCCTCCTCCTCCTCCTCCTCCTCCTATGCATGTACTCCACTTTACTCACTGCACAGCGGGTCGCATAGGTGTGGCGCGGGATAGGGTGGGGCGAGAGACCTGGGGTTTTCACTACCTGAGATTCCATGGGCCAGGCTACACCCTACAGTAGAATGGGTCGACTGCGCATGCGCGATGAGTAGTATAGAAAGGGCACGCGATCTCCCTATCCCTATACAGGGGCGTCGTTAGGGGGGGGGGTCGTCAGGTGCGAACGACCCCCCCTTGGACGCGCCAAAAAAAAAAAACAAGAAGAAAAAGAAAAGGAAAAAAAAACCCCCAAAAAACCCCAAAAAAAACAGAAAACAAGAACAAAACAAAAAAGCAAAAGGGAAAAGAAAGGAATAAAAACTGTCCGTCTCCAGGCTCGTAAACATGCTCCGTTCCAGTAGTGACGCGTCAGTTCGCTCAACAATGGGTTTACCACGACATTCCGTTTTATGGTCATAAAGTGGATTATGAAAGATAGACTCCACCCTCGACGGATACAGCAGGGGAACCCTCGACGGATAAAGCAGGCGAATTTACTATTCAATTAATCATAAACACTAACTCGTGTGTTTTTTTCCTTCTGCTTGATGCGTGTGGTTTTGATAATGAAGCATCGGCAGCCTCGGTCTACCGTTGGCGAAGTGCAAAACGGGAAATAAACTGAAAGCTGTATATGTATAAGCTTTGCTGAAGGCTAAACTACTTTCGTGATATTTAATTTCCGGAAAACATATCAGTTCAATTTTTTTTTCTAGTCAGTATTTTACCATTGCCACGTTTTAATGAGTGATATTAGTTTCATTTTTCTAGTCAGTATTTCACGATAGCCACGAGATATAGTCCATGATACACAGTTTGATATTCCACACAATATTATTGTGATATTTTCAGCAAAAGTTTCATGTTCACAGTCATGAAATGACATATGGATCGGAAAGTGATATGATGATGTTTATGATCATTTTAACACGGTTCAGTGGCGTCGGAAGCGGACGGGCCAGGCCCCCTCCCCCCACCCCCACTTTTGATTTAGGGGGTTCCGAATATCTTTTGGCCACCCAATTTTCAGCATCCCTAACTGACCATGTCCCCACATAAATACAGATAGAGTGCCAGGACGTGTAGTGGTGTGTTATAAGCCCGTTTTGTTTGTGTCAAACCAGGAAGTCAAATGGAGTCCGGCATATTCTTTAATATCGATGCGGGTTTATGCGAAACAAATGTGAAAATAGAACCATAAATCTATATACATTGTGTTCAGATTTGTTTCCGGGAAAACGCGTAAAACGCATCTCCGGCAACCGGAGACCCCGGAGCTTCCGGGGCCTAGGCAGCCCCTGGACCCTCGCCTGTCAGGCTGTGAGGATCGCTCATTTTAGCTTTGTGTAAATGAATCGTGATCAGGTTGGTTCTGATGTTCCATGATGTACAGGTCATCGTTTTTTATGTGTTTTTTTATGTGATAAATATAACTAAAAAGTCAAATGGATTCAGGCATGAAGTATGATTTTTTCAATTTCGACTAGTGCTTATCAATGCGAAATATACTTGAAAATATAAAACCATAAATCTGCATACATTACGTTCGAATTTATTTCTGGGAAAACGCTTAGAACGCGTCTCTGGAGATCTGGAACTTCGGAGCTTCTGGGGCCTAAACGGCTCGTGGAACCTCGCGTGTTGGGCTGTGAGGATTTCGTTGTTTTATATCTTTGTGTGAATGAATCGTATCTGGTTTCCCTCCCAAGAACTATAAGTCATCGTTTTAAATATAACTAGAACGTCAAATGGATGAAGGCATGAGGTGCGATGTTTTCAATATCGATGCATGCTTATAATTGCGAAAAAAAATCGTGAAAATAGAATCATACATGTGCATGCAGTATGATCAGTTTTATTTTCGGAAAAACGTTCAGAACGCATCTCCGGCAAACTAGGACCCCGGAGCTTCCGGGGCCTAGGCGGCATGTGGACCCCCGCCTGTTGGACTGTGATAGTGGTCCCCCACTTTCAATTACGTTTCGACGCCACTGGGTTAGCCTACGAGGTATATCGGCCTAAAGCATTATTATTGTGTTTTTAAGATAAGAGAATAAAATATAATACTGATATTTGACAAATGACGTGTTCGTTTAATTGTTGGAAATCGCTCAGAATGCATCTCAGGCCATCTAAGGTCCCAGAGCTGTATAATATAACCCTAAATCTGCATACAAGATTCAAGATTCATTATGTTCAGATTTAATTCCGGGAAACCTCTTAGAACGCATCTCCGGCGATCTAGGACCCCGGAGCTTCCGGGGCCTAGGCGGCCCCTGGACCCTCGCCTAAAGTGCTATGATAATCGACCCCCCTTTGAAAAATCCTAGCAACGCCCATGCTATAGATGTGGCGCAGGATAGGGTAGGGCGAGAGACCTGGTGTTTTCGCTACCTGCGATTCCATGGGCCAGGCTTGCACCCTACAGTAGAATGGGTCGACTGCGCATGCGCGATGAGTAGTGCGCGATGAGTAGTATAGAAAGGGCACGTGATCTGCCTATCCCTATAAACTAACCCATGGGGGTGAATGAACCCATGGGGGTGAATGAGCACTCGTTGTATTAAACATTGGGATGATGGGTGATACGGACAGGACATAAAACTCCCAGGAAAATCTTTCAAATTCGCAACCTCGCCACCAGGGGTCACTTTCTCTAGAAATAGGCCACTCCAATGACCCCCTGTGAGACCCTTCCTGTGACCACACTTTCAGAAGGTGTGACCCATAATAATTTGCAAAATGTTCACGTGTCAGTATTTGGTTCCATTGCAGGCCTCGAAAGTTGGCACGAACGAAACGATCGTTAGCATGTCGGTTAGGCCAATCCAAAATGACCAGAACGAAAAATCGGTTATGTGAATTCACTTCTGGTACATATATGTTCTGGTAACAAAAGTGCAACCCTCCTCTCTGTCTGTCCACTGTGCAAACTTTAACCACATGACGTGTGTTTTCCAGCATGTTTTAAAAGTGAATCTAAGTCGCTAGGTCGAATTTCTGTCCACAATCTGAGTGTAGACTACCACGTTGCAGGCGTGTGTCTGTCAGTTTGCCTAGACTGCTTTGTCTATTCTCGGTTCAGGACCGGGGTACTATTATGTAATAAACAATAGCAGCCAGTTAATAGCTTTACCATACTTGAACGAGTTGAAATGTAAGGGTTACTCGCAAGCCTCCTCACTCCGAGGTTGTTGCTCCATGGGGAGCTCTGCATGGAGCTAGCAGCATAGGTGGCATGCGGAGCTCCTCGCGGAAGAATTACCTCGGAGCACGGAGCTTGCAGTTGCAGTTAACTGTTCCTCGTCACTCCCGCCTACTCTAAATTTTCAGGCAGCGTGTTCAACTTCTCAGACTTTTTCAATCGGGATTTTAATGGAATCAAAAGGAAATGGCGAATTAATTATACAGCCGGAGTCACAGTAGCCAATCATGAATGGTGGAAGCGATTTATATGTCCATTCCCACATGTTAACCCATTTGTCTGTTCAGTCACTGACCACAGGCTGTGGACAGTCATATCACTCTGACTGCAGTCTTGTTGAGTTGTATGGTACTGATTGATGGCACACTATTATAATTACTTAACAGTTTTGCGAAACCAATTGGTTACATAAAAATTAATATCATAACCGAACAATAGGTTACGTAAGCCAAAATTACCGTAACCGTTTTTTCGATTATGTCAATGAACCAATTTTCGAGGCCTGCATTGGAACATATCCAATTCCTCACGAGACGTCGGTCGTGAGTAATATTCCTGGCCAGCATCATATCATTATGATGAATTGATAGAAAATATTTCGTCGAATGCATAATGAATACATCTCAGACATCTGTCACTCGTAACATTCATGCCATCAGGACATTGGCATGTTAAGCCCTCATTATGTTCAGAATTCTAGGGTTTCATGTGCTATCCAATAACTGATCATACGGCTGAGTCTAGAGCCTAGTTATTCGAGATTGGCAAATTGGTCGCATCCATAATTTCAGTATAGTCCATTAGACTAGACTCTTTCACAGTCCTCATGGTCATGGAGCTAGAACAGACTAGTATATATCACAGGATGCAAAAGTTTTCAGTATCACTTCAGTTGTTTATATTATACATGGGATACATTCTGAAACTTAGTAACACTTTAACATAGTGACTGTTTCAACTTCCCAAGGCATTTTTCTCCCAGCGTTATTCCACCTTTGAAAATATAATGGCATACTGACATTGCATTGAATCTAGAAATCACACCACTTTGATTTGATAGGCCTGGGCCCCGTGGGGCTTCCGGGGATTGACCTGGGATGTCGTTGTGCTCACCGCAGGTCATAGTAAGAATAGTCCTCAACTCCTCTGACAGCTTGTTGTAAGAGGCGACTAACTGAGGCACCCGTGGGGTTCCCGGGTGTGAAAAGGAATAGGACCCCACCCGTGTGGTTCCCGGGTGTGAAAAGGAATAGGGCCCCACCCGTGTGGCTCCCAGGTGTGAAAAGGAATAGAACCCAACGTCGTGATATGACTGAAATATAGTTGAAAGCGACGTTAAATCATATTCACTCACTCACTGATAGGCCTGGTATTGGCTATTAACAGGGCTATTTGCTCACAGGAGGCTCGATTTTACTTGAACTACATGTACATCATCAGCACTTTTTACCAGGCTGATTTGGGTCCTGTTGAAAGCACTCACAGTGCCTGGTCTGATCAGCCCCATCAAAATGCAAGGCCTGATCGTGATCAATAAGCTTACATGTACGGGAGACCGGGGGCTGGTTGGAATGTTTTTTCATAAATAATGACCAGGTAGAAAGTTTTATGTGAATTTGGAATCATTATGTGTGCCGGTAATTGCAAACAACACTCAAAAAGCCTGTATGCTTGAAAAAAAAGACATGGTTTTCCATGCCAAACTGCCTTGTACATGTATCACGGAGCAGGTTGACTCACCCCTTGGGGTAAGTTGGACTAGATTTTATATTATAAGCCTGATGAACAGCTAAAGCCAAACAATTTTTTGTTTCAAAAAGACAAATGGTAACTTTAATTTGCATAACCCAAAGCTAAAAAAGCTCGTCGCTCGACTAAGCAATGTCGCCTCTGAGGTTCTAAGAGAAATAGTACTATATATATATATATATAGATCTTTATTTATTGAGGGTAACTCAATCAGTTAAACTTATAAACTGTTCTTCCAAGAGGCCCTCCAAAACAAAAGTGTACAAAGTATCAAATGTCATAGTTAATACTGTACAACAACATGGTCAAATAAATATTTAAACATCTCAGGAGAATAATCACACAATCGCAAGCTAGACTACATGTATGTATGATAACGTTAAGAATAATATTATAGTTACACAAAATCCTGGCATATTTTATACCCCTTGTACTAACTTATTTTTACACTGATACATTTTTGTCAGTCTGGACCTAAAGGCCCAAAGACATGAAAGAGAGGGTGCCTCTTTCAGGTTATTATCAAGAGAATTCCATAGCTTAGCTCCATTGTATTGCATGCTTTGTTTCAAATATTCTGTTCTTGGTCGTGGTAGGTATATGTTGTTGTTCTCAGAGGATCTTAGGTTTCTATCAGTTACTTCATGAACATATTTGAATAGAGTATTGAGGTATGGAGGGCATACATGTAGACTGTGGGTGATTTTATACATGAAGACTGCTTTCTGACATTCCATTCGATCATACATACTAAGCCAGTTTAATTGTTGTAGAAGTGAGCTTGTTGGAGTTAAATAATGTGCATTCAGTATGATTCGAGCAGCTCGCTTTTGTAGTTTAAAAATTCTATCTGAGAATTGGATGAATTGCCCCAGATTGTGCTACAGTAGTCCATGTGAGGAAGGATATAAGCATTATAATACATTACTGTGCCTCTCTTCAGAAAACCAGGGAACCAGTCACCCCCCCTGCCATTTTGGTGCCTCTCCATGATTCCAGAATTGTTTTGCTAATCTTTATAGCAATTTATAGCAATTGGTTGGATCATGTTCCAACTTGCCCCAGCTTCAATATTCCAACCAGAGCATGGTACTGATCAATGTTAAATTTACATGTACATAACAGAAGCGATCAACCCAAACAAAATGATTTTTAAAAATATTATCCTCATTTTGTGTCTCTTCAAATATATTATTACTTCAAAATATATTGAAGTTTGTGTTATAGATTAAAATATTTGAGATGTAAAAAAGACGTCGCCCACACTGGCTGTTGACGCCATGTCTGGAAAATCCCTTTCATTTGTCGCATTTCATGTGGTTATCTATATATTTTTACAATCCTTGATGCTTTGGTGATTTGTATAAACAAAAACTGATGATGGAAACCGTTCTTGAACTCGTATGTTGTCTAGTCAGGAGAAAACAAAAACACAACAAATTCCGATCACAACCGTCATGTTCGGAGTTTTCCCAGTCATTTGTCACATGGACATGAGATTATTTGAAGATTCCCGACATCATAAAGTCTGAATTGAGGCTGAAAGGAATGTAACCACTGATTCAAGTGTCACAGAAGCATTAATTGGTCAATTTTTCGCTACCGACATGACCGAGGCCGAAACAACCTTGAACCATTCACAGGTGTGTTTAGATAAGCCTGCCGCTGACGACGTCTTTCCAGCGCAAGTTTAAGAAACAGGAGCCATTCGCAGCGGCTTGCCGTAGGCAAAGAGTTAACAGGGCGAAAAAAAAAAATGACATGCATATGTGTGAGATCCAAATCAATTCAAAATGGTTGCATGTCCACTGCTTGACCTCAAACTACCACATGACCTGTGATGTCCTCGGTCAAAAATATTATGAAATATTTGCAATGTTCCCACCTACCCCTTGGTCCAGCCATCTGCGGTCTCCCCAACATTTTCTTGCACATGGCTGGTCAGTTTTTACCCTTCGGCCATTTTGGCCTCGGGGGTATTGTCATCGCCATGTTCGTCCGTCCATACGTCCGTCCGTCCATTACCGCATTTTAGGCAAAACCGCTTGAGACACAACCACCAAATTTTCAACACTTATTTATCTAGTGCTAAACCAGACGCCTATCGAAAGTGGCTCCCCTCGGCCCATATTTTACAGAGTTCTGCCCCTTTACAGCTATATCTGCAGAACTGTTTTCGGTATAGCTACTATATTTTGGACACTTATTTATATTGTTGTATTCTAAAAGCCAACAAAGGATTACTCGCCTCGGTTTATGGAGTTATGCCCCTTTCTGATGTAATAATCTCCGATTTTGTTATTTGTAGCCGAATGTACAAGTTATTTCTGCAGATGCGTGTTAGGTACAGCTTATTCGTCTCAGTTCTTGTTTCACAGAGTGCTAAGTCAGACGCCTATCGAAAGTGGCTTCCCTCGGCCCATATTTTACAGAGTTCTGCCCCTTTACAGATATATTAATTTCTATTTCTGTCCTACATGTATATGCCTGAATGTAACCAGCTATATCTGCAGAACTGTGTACGGTATAGCTACTATATTTTCGAAACTTATTTATATTGTTGTATTCTACAAGCCAACAAAGGATTACTCGCCTCGGCTTATGGAGTTATGCCCCTTTTGGATGTAATAATCTCCGATTTTGTTATCTGTAGTTGAATGTACAAGTTATATCTGCAGATCCGTGTTCGGTACAGCTTATTCGTCTCAGTTCTTATTTTACAGTAGTGCCAAGTCAGATGCCTATCAAAAGTGGCTGCGGGTGGTTGGTGGGTGTCCGGTGGGCACAGGTTCCTGTTGCTTCAATGCACTTTGCTGAGAAGCAACAGGAACTTGATAATGTGGTGTCTAGCACTGTAATATCACTTGTCTTTATTGCACCATGTAAACGTCCTGTCTGTGTCTTGTGGGCTGTCCTCAGTGTTTTATAGGGTGGATGGAGGGTGTCTGGTTCCATGCTGCTTCAAAGATTTCTTCTTTGAAGTAGCAGGAACACAACTGGGCTGGGTGGTGCTTAGTTGGTTCGTCGTGATATAGCTGAAATATTGTTGAAAGCGACGTTAAATTCTATTCACTCACTCACTCACTCAAAAGTGGCTCCTCTCGGCCCATACTTTACAGAGTTATGTCCCTTTACTGATATATTAATTTCTATTTCTGTCCTATATGCCTGAATGTAACCAACTATATCTGCGAAACTGTGTTCGGCATAGCTACTATATTTTGGAAACTTATTTATATTGTTGTATTCTACAAGCCAACAAAGGATTACTCACCTCGGCTTATGGAGTTATGCCCTTTTCGGATGTAATAATCTTCGATTTTGTTATCTGTAGCTGAATGTACAAGCTATATCTGTAGATCTGTGTTCGGTACAGCTTATTTGTCTCGGTTCTTATTTTACAGAGTGCTAAGTCAGACGCCTATCGAAAGTGGCTCCCCTCGACCCATATTTTACAGAGTTATGCCCCTTTACAGATATATAATTTTTCTATTTCTGTCCTATATGCCTGAATGTAACTAAGTACCAGTATATCTTGATCATCCCACATAGAACTATCTCTTCCCAATTCACACTACACATGGGTCTCAATCACTTGGGGAAAGCCGAGGGGTTTTGATTAGATCAATCTCATGTTTCTGAATTGTTCAAGGATGACGACCTCAGCAATGCCAACTGGTAGTATTCGTGAAATTTGGAGCCACGGTATTAAAGGCTTTTGCACTTGATGCTAAATTGTTATATTTGATTTCCTTTCTAGAAGCTGGAGCATATAATCCCACTAAAGACTTCCACTGTTTTGATGGCTCAAAGACCGTACCATTCGAATATGTGAATGATGATTACTGCGACTGTCTGGATGGCAGTGATGAACCAGGTGGGTTAACGAGGCAACAGGTGAAGGGGCAAATATCGTAGAACATCTTAGAAATTCTAGATCCGGGCTGCATCTAGGAATTTTTTGCAGGTTCCGATCCCAAACTCACAGGTTTCATTAGTAATTCATTATTGGAGATCCAATTTTCATTTGTGAATTTGGCGCAAATAGCTATTAGCATAAAATTCAATACCCAGCTATGCAATCAGATCGATATTGAGGCTCTCCGAAGCTTTTTCAAGGAGTACTTCCTTCAGAAATCCTAATGATTCCTCTGTTAAACTTCTGGACCCCTCTATTACTATAGCTAATTGTGCATAATTGCTTTGTCGCCAGAAATAATATGGGTATATAGAATATATATAGGGCATATGCATGTAGATGTACATGCATGCTCTTATATTAATACATTGCCACATGTTGTTTCTTATGATCATGATGATAAAGATGACAATTTCTCGGACACCAATGCATATAACTGTGTATCCATAGTTATGTTACGTTAGTTTATATGTTATTTGTAGTTTGTATGCAGCCCATATGGGCGTTTCATGCAATACTTTGAATTGAATTTCAAATTGAACAACAACAACACTTTCAGTTTTTTTCATTTTTTTTTCATTTGAGTTTGGGTGGCAGATGTTTTGAGTGCCCGTACGTTTTCCGGATCTAAATTGGCTCTAGATGCAGCCCTGTAGATATTGTATATAGTTATTAATTTATTTTACTTTGACATGTGTCAGGATGGTCACACATTTGAAACACCGATAGACATGAGCCCCAAAAATACATTGTTAAATGGTGTGCCTTAATACAAATTTAGTCATTAATGCTGAATAATTAAAATATTTAATTTGTTCGTACTGAAAAATTATCGATAATATGTATACATGTTAAGAATATGCTACTAGTAGGCTATTTGTTCAACTGTGGACTTAGCAATCTTCAGCGAATTTATGGTATTGGTGATCCTGGGGTGAGTGGCATTAATGCATTGTATAATTGTAAATTGGTGTTTGTCGCATTTTGTATTTGTTTAACAGGTACATCTGCCTGCCCCAATGGAAGGTTCCACTGTACTAATGCTGGCCATGTGCCACTGAACATAGTATCATCACGAGTCAATGACGGAATTTGTGGTAAGATTACTCAAACCCCGGACACTCTTCATTCCCCATCACTCGCACAAATAAAAGTCTATGAGAGGGGTTTGTAGATTTTATAGATTGCAAAATCAAGAGACTTCATATGTGACGAGTCTGACATCATAGACATTCCAAAGTCATAAAGATAAAGGACTCTTATTGCATGGTGTGCTAATCGAAATGCTGGACGCTTATGAAGAGTAATCATTTGAGGCCATTCAAAATATTTTTTGTTTCCAAAAAAAAACGTTTAAGATGTTGGGTTGGTAGATAGGATTTAATTTGTTTGTTACAAAATTTGACATAGCAATCCTTTATAATGGTATTTCACAAAATTCTGTTGACAAACAAGAAAATAAAAAAATGCAGACAATAACTTTCTTATAATCACAAAAAGATAATAGGGAAATAGGGATTTGACAAACATACATGTACTTGAATCTCCAGAAATGTAATGATCATCTTTCATTTGTTATGCACGTTCATGTTTGAAATTTGTCAAAGTATTTTTATAGACACTCCAGTTCCAGGGATATCTTCCACTTTGCAAACAATTGATGGGTCAGTTGTTGGAAATGAATTGATTTTCATTGGTTTGTGGGGAAAATTGGAAGAAATTCCAACCAAGCATAGAGTTTGTGTAAAGGTTCATTGTAATACAGTATGTACTAATGTGAAACCTGTGTATACCGACCAAACTGGGGAGCAGATTATAGTGTTGGATTTGACAGGGTTCTGGTTTACGAAGGATCAAAATACATTCAATTTAAGTGTTGGGACCATGTCTTCTCCTGCACCCTTACGCAATAACACATTCAACAACACATATATTTGGAATTGTCATGCGGTGCTAGCCGGAATTGTCATGCGGTGCTAGCCGTGTTTATTCATTATTTCTGTTCACAAATCTCATTTCCGTTTTACATCATTCCTTTCATAACATCAACCATGTTCAATCATCTAAAACAATTCAGTGTACATCATCTTAAATATTAACAGGGTCTTTTACTCAAATCTATGTAAAATACCGCTTTCATGCGGTTATCACAGATAACAATACTTTATACATCTTTCATTCCACGATACCAACCATGTTCAATCACATTCTCAATGGTAACAATCCAAGGCCCAATTTTCATACCAAACAGGCTATTTTGTCAACCAAGTATTCTAACGGCTCTTCAGCTCACAATTATTCTAATCAGAAGTATTCTAATGGCTCTTTTCACCAAGTATTCTAATGGCTCTTTAGCTCACCAAGTATTCTATGGCTCTTTAGCTCACCAAGTATTCTAGTGGCTCTTTAGCTCACCAAGTATTCTAGTGGCTCTTTAGCTCACCAAGTATTCTAGTGGCTCTTTAGCTCACCAAGTATTCTAGTGGCTCTTTAGCTCACCAAGTATTCTAGTGGCTCTTTAGCTCACCAAGTATTCTAATGGCTCTTCAGCTCACCAAGTATTCTAATGGCTCTTCAGCTCACCATTCAGATCACCCAGTATTCTAATGGCTCTACAGCGCATCTAGCCATGCATATAAAAAATTGCATAATTCAATATTATAGCAAAGTCATATTACTAGAAATAGTACATTCACGTATCCTATTGACAGACAATATTTACAACCGCTTTGTAGACTGAGTGTTCTAAGGGCTCTTCAGCCTCAAAAAGGATAATATATACGATCGCTATATGTTCATTCAAAATGAAAAGTTCTTCGAACAACATTACAAGAGCTGTTTGCTCACAAGTTGATTTGTTCAAATGCATTAGACAAAACCTGTATAATACCGCTTTCAAAAAGGCACAAATGCCGGTAAAATGACAAAAGCTTATGGCCTCACTGATATAGACAAGTCAATACATCTAGCATATTCTAATGACCATCCAACTATGCATATTCAATATTGCATTACATCAATATTATATTAAAATCGTATTACTAGGATCAGTATATTACCGTATCCTATTGGTAAACGAAAACGTACAACCTCTTTATCAGTCATCAAATTTCTAAGGCTCTTCAGCCTCAAAAGCATAATATCACATATGCTGGATATAAGCGCATTCAAAATGAAAATTGCATCGAACAGTACATACTGTTTTGAGGTCACTCCGGTGGTTTTCTACCAACCAAAACCTGTACAACACCACTTTCAAAATATGGAAAATGCATAGAAAAGATGACAAACCGTCATGTACATATCAAATGTAGACAAATACATACACCAAGTATTTTAATGGCTCTACAGCCCATCCAAATATCCATATTCAATATTGCATACTTCAATATTTTATCAAACTCTATAGCTTAGCGATATGCGCATATCTTTTTGATGGATATGTACAACTGCAAAATGGGCCATCAAGTAATCTAAGGCCCTTCAGGCTCATAGAAATAATATCATATACAATCGGTATAATCTCATTCAAAATAAAAAATGTTACGAACAGTGATACAAGTACTGTTCATTCACAGTCGTTTTACTCAAATGCACCAAACAAAGCATGTATAACACCACCTCCAAAATGAGCGTAACAGCAAGATGACAAGCATATGTACATTTTTATTTGAATACATACGCCATGTTATTGACCTAAGAAATAAAGATTTCTTTTTCAACCATATCAGATACAGTCAAATGAATACTTTCATTTCCCGCCTTTCGTCTTAACACTGTCGTGTGTTAATGCTTAGCAAACCGCTGACGAGATGGCCTGACCATGCAAAAACCAGAAACCCCCGCCAATGTTATAACAGCTCACAGGACGCCCACCTGTTATAACATTTCACACCTCCACATGTGATTCTTGCTCCCCCAGGAGAAAGTAATTTCGTGCTATTTCCTCCTGTCAAGCGCAAGAAATTATATTTCTCCTGCACCCTTACGCAATAACACATTCAACAACACATATATTTGGAATTGTCATGCGGTGCTAGCCGAGAGTCAAAGAAAGCAAGTAAGTGATAGGAACATGTTCAACCTATTCTCAATAAAATCTTTTATATATCCATCTTTATCGTTTCCTCTTTCCAACTAACGTGAAAATCATTCAGTGAAAATATCTGTTTGCCCGAATATGGCAAAGATTTTAACAAAACTCCTAAAAGTATTCTCTGACATTTCAGATATCTCAGTCATAATTAAATATCTCTCAGTGTTATAAACGGGACACAGATATGATCCCGTTCGCCCTGTTATCAGGCACGCGCCATCTGTCTTCGATTTTTGATAAGCAATCATATAACCATCAAAAAGCACAAAGACTGAGTGCTTAATATACAGAAAAACAACTGAACCCAAAATAAATCAGTATTAGCAAGTAAACACATAGCAAAACGTCTCTGATCCACTTATGTTCGATTACCGTATTAGCTTTAATAATTCACCGTTTACTTAGCTTTTTCTAAGTGATAAGTGTAGTCAACAAGCTCTTACTAACCTCAGTTATGTTCTAATTCGTTGCACTCAAATGAACAAATTGTTTATCATTTCCACAAAATCTCTCATCTTTCCCAACTATTTATTCATAACTAGAGTAGCCGGAGCCTTGAAGTCCGACCTCAGGCAATAAAACCGGTACACCATGAATGTTGGTAAATGCATTGAAATGCGAAAATTTAAAACCCTATGGAGTAACCTTCATCGATACCGGACGCCGCCCAGGCAAAAACAGAGATAAAATAGCATGTAAAAGCTCTGAAAACCTGTGTCCGTAGCAGTGCGCCAAGCATCTCCAGCCAAGGTGACGAACTCCACCCCTCCGTGCATACAATCTACATGCATAATGCATTTTTTTTTTTTTTTTACATAAATCATCCGTGATAACCACCGTGACGATGCAATCCAGGCCAGCGTCCTCCAATGCGCTATGCCAATGTGACGGGACAGAGACAGCCCCTGCTTCAAATACATTCATCAACATATCTGTAACGAAAACATAAACATTATAGTCCTCATTTTTATCTCGCCTTACAAAGTAAAGGGGAGATATTGGGAGAGGGGGAGAGAGGATGTCGTCGTCGGTGTCCCCTGCCTGGAAATGAATGGGTTTTTGGTTTAGCAAGTTAAAAAAAAATCTAGAAAAATTAGAAAAAATATAGAAAAAATAAAAAAAATATGGGGGGTGGGTATGCCACCTGGGGGTACTACCCCTGGGGTGCTCTAATGTCAAAATCCCTATGAATGAGTTTTGCGTTTAGCTGAAGTGCACATGTACATCTTTACTTGGAAAGTTTCTTGCAGTTGTCAGCTTTCATTGGATGATTATGAAACTTGGTACACATGTTTCTTATGATTAGAGGATGTACCTGTGCTATTTTTGAGAAGAAATATTAATTTTTCTCCAAATTATGACAAATGAATGAGTTTTCTGTTTAGGTCAATTGTACATGTAGAGGCACATATACATGTACATGGTAAGTTTGCTCCAGTTGTCAGCTGTCATTGGATGATTATGAAACTTGGTACACATGTTTCTTATAATAAGAGGATGTACCTGTGCTATTTTTGAGAAGAAATATTAATTTTTCTCCAAATTATGACAAATGAATGAGTTTTCTGTTTAGGTCAATTGTACATGTAGAGGCACATATACATGTACATGGTAAGTTTGCTCCAGTTGTCAGCTGTCATTGGATGATTATGAAACTTGGTACACATGTTTCTTATGATAAGAGGATGTACCTGTGCTATTTTTGAGAAGAAATATTAATTTTTCTAAAAATTATGGCAAATGAATGAGTTTTCTGTTTAGGTAAATTGTACATGTAGGCTTCTACATGATAAGTTTGCTGCAGTTGTCAGCTCTCATTGGATGATTACGAAACTTCATACACATGTTTCTTATGATTGGAGTATGTACTTGTGCTATTTTTGAGATGAAATATTAATTTTTCTCCAAATTATGGGAAATGATTGAGTTTTGCATTTAGCTGAAGTGCACATGACTACCATCACTACACCACTAACATCCTACCTTCACTACCATCCATATCACTACTACCATCCCTAACATCCTACCATCACTACCATTCCATATGGGCCCTCAGTGGCTGAGTGGTCTAAGGTGCTTCGCTGGTGACCGCTAGCCTCACACTGATGCACCGGCACGGGTTCGAACTCAGCCTGTCCATGTGTGGAAGATTGTCAGTTACTTGCCAACGGGCGGTGGTTCTCTCCGGGCACTCCGGCTTCCTCCACCAACCAAACTGACTGTCACCATATGAGTGAAACAACCTTGAGCGTGACATTAAACCAAATCCCCCTCCCCTACCATCCATACCATCACTACCATACTGATCATCACTACCATCCCTACTATCATTACCATCCATATCATCCCTGCCATCACTACCATTCCAACCATCACTGCCATCCCAACCATCACTACCAGTCATACCCTTCCAACCATCATTGCCATCCCAACCATCACTACCATCGGATCCCTACTATCGCTATCATCCATACTATCACTACCATCCCTACTATCACTTACATCCTACCATCCATGTCATCCCTGCCATCACTACAATCCCAACCATCACTACCATCGGATCCCTACCATCCATACCATCCTACCATCACTGCTATCACTTACATCCTACCATCCATGTCATTCCTGCCATCACTACAATCCCATCACTACCATCCTACCATCACTACCATCCATACCATCACTACCATCCATTCCTACCATCACTACCATCCATACCATCACTACCATCCATACCATCACTACCAGCCATACCATCACATCCATACCATCACTACCATTACTACCATCCATACCATTCCTACCATCCATACCATCACTACCATCCATACCATCACTACCATTCCTACCATCCATACCATCACTACCATCCATACCATTCCTACCATCCATACCATCACTACCATCCATACCATCACTACCATCCCTACCATCACTACCATCCATACCATCACTACCATCACTACCATCCATACCATCACTACCATCCATACCATCACTACCATCCATACCATCACTACCATCCATACCATCACTACCATCCATGCCATCACTACCATCCCTACCATCACTACCATCCATACCATCACTACCATCCATACCATCACATCCATACCATCACTACCATCCATACCATCACTACCATTTCTACCATCACTACTATCCATACCATTCCTACCATCACTACTATCCATACCATCACTACCATTCATACCATCACTACCATTCCTACCATCACTACCATCCATTCCATCACTACCATCCATACCATCACTACCATCCATACCATCACTACCATTTCTACCATCACTACTATCCATACCATCACTACCATCCATACCATCACTACCATCCATACCATCACTACCATCCATACCATCACTACCATCCATACCATCACTACCATCAATACCATCACTACCATCCATATCATCACTACCATCCATACCATCACTACCATCCATACCATCACTACCATCCATACCATCACTACTATCCATACCATCACTACTATCATACCATCATACCATCCATACCACTACCATTCCTACCTCACTACCATCCATACCATCACTACCATCCATACCATCACTACCATCCATACCATGATGGTGATGGTAGTAATCCCACTTGGGACTGGACTATCCAGCAGTAATCCCACAGAGGACTATCCATCAGTAATAACATGGGACTGGTCCACCCAGCAGTAATCTCACACTGGAATGCCCCATGTACCAGTAATCCGACCGCACTGACCTATCCATCCTACATGGGATTAACTTTTGCCAGTAATCCCACATGGGACTGATGTTATTGTCTGTACCAGATAATCTATTCCAGACATTATTGTCTGTACCACATCACTTATTCCAGACCTTATTGTTTGCTCTACATGTATGCTTTCAATACTGCTGCACCTTTGGCGGATGACCCCGCAAGGTGAGATGTTGGGGTTCTCAGAACGCTTGTTCTATCATGGTATCAACTGAACTTCCAAATGAACATTCTGCTGTAAGCACAATTCAAAATGCTACGTGCTAGGCATTTTTAGTCAAACGTCATACTTTTGCATATATTAAGCTTTCTTTTTTCTGGTCGTCTGTAAACCATTTAATTCTTTTGAGCTCTTAAAATATTTATAAACTATGAAAAACAATTATATGAACTGCCGTCAATTTTCTCCGTGTCGAGCTCTTTATATAACATTTCAATATTGGATCACTGGCCAATCACCAGTACCCTTTGTGGATGTCAATATATTGACCATGTTTCAATAGCATAAAACAAACTATAAATATTTTCTCCTCTCTTCCGTGCAAACAATCTACATGCATAATGTAAATTTTTTACACAAATCAACCGTGACAACCACTGTGACGATGCATTCTAGGCCAGCGTCATCCAATGCGCTATGTCAATATGACGGGACAAAGACCGCCCCTGGTTCAAATACATTCATCAACATATCTGTAACGAAAACATAAACATTATAGTCCTCTGTAAAATCATATCAAAATACAGATCGGTCTCTCCAAACAAACCATTCCTACGTTCTTTATTTTGGAGAAGTTATTTTGAATATATTATTTGTGGAATAACATACATAGGGCGGAATAGTGAACATTATCGGGCAGAATACCACTTTGGAATAACTTAGTTCCCTTTGCCCTGCAGTGAGAAATTTGTTTCAAAACTCGCGAAGCTATATACCTACAATGCAATTATTTTCACTTGCCCGTTCTGTTGTGAACGGTTCAACATTCTCACACCCAGCATTCCAGTAACGTAAATTGAATCGACCGAATTTCTTACTGTTATGAATGGCAAATCGGCCTATACATACTGTTCACATGTTCAAACAACATGAATTCCCCAGTCACCAATCTAATAAACAGCTTATTCTTTTTTCTAGCGTGGTATCAGTTGAACTTCCAAATGAACGTTCTGCTGTTAGCATAATTCAATCGACATAGCTAGAGCATAATTCAATCGACATAGCTAGGCATTTTTAGACAAATTTCATACTTCCTTTGTATATTATGCTTTCCATATTCTGTTCGTCTGTAAACCATTATCAATTCTTTTGAGCTCTTAAAATATTTGTAAAGCTATGACAAACAGCTATATGAACTGCCGACAATTTTTTCCGTGTCGAGCTCTTTAACATTTCAATATCAGATCACTGACCAATCACCACCACCTCCTGTGGTTGCCAATATCTTGGCCATTTTTCAATAGCATAGAACAAAATATAAATGTCCGAATTTCACATGTTTCACAGTAGCGCTGATGCAGCTCAATTCATTTCCATGTGTCATGGCATCAATTTTCATTTTAGTTATGTTAAAACAACAATACTCCGTAGGAATTAGTCTCATATATAAAAATCTCCATTATTCCTTGACCAACAATATGCTTTCCCTTCCAAGATTTATATGCAAATGATCACGTCACAACAGGACAATAGTAATCAATAGAGACAATGGACTGGTAGCGCAACTGTCATTTCTAATCAATATGATACATTTCAAATAGCATGAGGTGAATTCTGTTGGGATTGGCCTTGAACAACCTATCAGATACACAATACAACTGTTTCTGAAAAGGTAAAATGCATTGTCTACAACACCTGAAGTGGACCTGAAATTTTGACTCCTGACGATCATATACATTACACAATGCAGCGATCATGTAACAAGATAGAAAATTCTCATCCGCTCATCTGTCAAATCTTCCTTCATCATACACTCAAGGGTTCGGCGCTGATCTCGCCTTCCAAAACAAGTTCTGGGAAACACCGGCTACCTTTATTAAATATAGTAGCATTGCATTCACGTACTGCATAAATGCTTCGTGAAATCTGTAACGAGAGTAAATGAGATATTATCATAGAGCAAAATATCATATCCATAGCTATCATACTGAAAAAGGGGTATATATCCCACCATACCAGGTTGCATCGTGCAACAAGCTGCTGCTCGATCTTGTATATCAGCTCTCGCATCCGCCGTTTCCGCCCTGGCAATGTTCCGGTCTTCATCGGACTTGGTAGCAAGGTCAGTGACCACATAATATTCCGGGATTCCCAACAGTCTGAGATGAATCGGAAATAATCAGCTGTTTACGATCACGTAGCGTCTGTGTCCCTCTGTCGATAAATCAGTTGCAAAATCAACTTCACCGTACTGTAGATCCTGTACTGATCACGTTAATATGGCTCAAACCGCCTTCATTTCACCGTAAAGTTATGCTGTAATGTTGCCGTCTCTTTTACATGGGGACTCCTTTCCATGGGAACTCTTTTCGTGTTAAACGGGCAATGTTTGATTATCTGATCCAGCAAATCAGTTTTATCTCTCTGGAAGAGTCAAATTTTGCATGGAGTATCGTCCAATTTTTTCCTGTACGGACTGCCTGTCCATGTCAACTATGCCGGAAAGAACGCACAACGCCGTTTGATTAAGCGGCCATATACTCCGGTAAGGATCGAAATCTGCAAATGGTTGTTGAAGACGTACAGACAAACTGATGGAGTATAGCGACACCAGGCTATATGGATGAAACACGGGGTCTAACACTGTCGTGTGTTAATGCTTAGCAAACCGCTGACGAGATGGCCTGACCATACAACTGACCTCTATTTAAACCAGAAACCCCCGCCAATGTTATAACAGCTCACAGGACGCTCACCTGTTATAACATTTCACACCTCCACATGTGATTCTTGCTCCCCCAGGAGAAAGTAATTTCGTGCTATTTCCTCCTGTCAAGCGCAAGAAATTATATTTCTCCTGCACCCTTACGCAATAACACATTCAACAACACATATATTTGGAATTGTCATGCGGTGCTAGCCGAGAGTCAAAGAAAGCAAGTAAGTGATAGGAACATGTTCAACCTATTCTCAATAAAATCTTTTATATATCCATCTTTATCGTTTCCTCTTTCCAACTAACGTGAAAATCATTCAGTGAAAATATCTGTTTGCCCGAATATGGCAAAGATTTTAACAAAACTCCTAAAAGTATTCTCTGACATTTCAGATATCTCAGTCATAATTAAATATCTCTCAGTGTTATAAACGGGACACAGATATGATCCCGTTCGCCCTGTTATCAGGCACGCGCCATCTGTCTTCGATTTTTGATAAGCAATCATATAACCATCAAAAAGCACAAAGACTGAGTGCTTAATATACAGAAAAACAACTGAACCCAAAATAAATCAGTATTAGCAAGTAAACACATAGCAAAACGTCTCTGATCCACTTATGTTCGATTACCGTATTAGCTTTAATAATTCACCGTTTACTTAGCTTTTTCTAAGTGATAAGTGTAGTCAACAAGCTCTTACTAACCTCAGTTATGTTCTAATTCGTTGCACTCAAATGAACAAATTGTTTATCATTTCCACAAAATCTCTCATCTTTCCCAACTATTTATTCATAACTAGAGTAGCCGGAGCCTTGAAGTCCGACCTCAGGCAATAAAACCGGTACACCATGAATGTTGGTAAATGCATTGAAATGCGAAAATTTAAAACCCTATGGAGTAACCTTCATCGATACCGGACACCACCCAGGCAAAAACAGAGATAAAATAGCATGTAAAAGCTCTGAAAACCTGTGTCCGTAGCAGTGCGCCAAGCATCTCCAGCCAAGGTGACGAACTCCACCCCTCCACCATCTACATGCATAATGCATTTTTTTTTTTTTTTTACGTAAATCATCCGTGATAACCACCGTGACGATGCAATCCAGGCCAGCGTCCTCCAATGCGCTATGCCAATGTGACGGGACAGAGACAGCCTCTGCTTCAAATACATTCATCAACATATCTGTAACGAAAACATAAACATTATAGTCCTCATTTTTATCTCGCCTTACGAAGTAAAGGGGAGATATTGGGAGAGAGGATGTCGTCGTCGGTGTCCGTGTCCCCTGCCTGGAAATGAATGGGTTTTTGGTTTAGCAAGTTAAAAAAAAATCTAGAAAAAATCTAGAAAAAATAAAAAAAATATGGGGGGTGGGTATGCCACCTGGGGGTACTACCCCTGGGGTGCTCTAATGTTAAAATCCCTATGAATGAGTTTTGCGTTTAGCTGAAGTGCACATGTACATCTGTACTTGGAAAGTTTCTTGCAGTTGTCAGCTTTCATTGGATGATTATGAAACTTGGTACACATGTTTCTTATGATTAGAGGATGTACCTGTGCTATTTTTGAGAAGAAATATTAATTTTTCTCCAAATTATGACAAATGAATGAGTTTTCTGTTTAGGTCAATTGTACATGTAGAGGCACATATACATGTACATGGTAAGTTTGCTCCAGTTGTCAGCTGTCATTGGATGATTATGAAACTTGGTACACATGTTTCTTATGATTAGAGGATGTACCTGTGCTATTTTTGAGAAGAAATATTAATTTTTCTCCAAATTATGACAAATGAATGAGTTTTCTGTTTAGGTAAATTGTACATGTAGAGGCACATGTACATGGTAAGTTTGCTCCAGTTGTCAGCTGTCATTGGATGATTATGAAACTTGGTACACATGTTTCTTATGATAAGAGGATGTACCTGTGCTATTTTTGAGAAGAAATATTAATTTTTCTCAAAATTATGGCAAATGAATGAGTTTTCTGTTTAGGTAAATTGTACATGTAGGCTTCTACATGATAAGTTGCTGCAGTTGTGCTCTCATTGGATGATTACGAAACTTCATACACATGTTTCAGCTCTCATTGGATGATTACGAAACTTCATACACATGTTTCTTATGATTGGAGTATGTACTTGTGCTATTTTTTAGATGAAATATTAATTTTTCTCCAAATTATGGGAAATGATTGAGTTTTGCATTTAGCTGAAGTGCACATGACTACCATCACTACACCACTAACATCCTACCTTCACTACCATCCATATCACTACTACATGTACCATCCCTAACATCCTACCATCACTACCATTCCATATGGGCCCTCAGTGGCTGAGTGGTCTAAGGTGCTTCGCTGGTGACCGCTAGCCTCACACTGATGCACCGGCACGGGTTCGAACTCAGCCTGTCCATGTGTGGAAGATTGTCAGTTACTTGCCAACGGGCGGTGGTTCTCTCCGGGCACTCCGGCTTCCTCCACCAACCAAACTGACTGTCACCATATGAGTGAAACAACCTTGAGCGTGACATTAAACCAAATCCCCCTCCCCTACCATCCATACCATCACTACCATACTGATCATCACTACCATCCCTACTATCATTACCATCCATATCATCCCTGCCATCACTACCATTCCAACCATCACTGCCATCCCAACCATCACTACCAGTCATACCCTTCCAACCATCATTGCCATCCCAACCATCACTACCATCGGATCCCTACTATCGCTATCATCCATACTATCACTACCATCCCTACTATCACTTACATCCTACCATCCATGTCATCCCTGCCATCACTACAATCCCAACCATCACTACCATCGGATCCCTACTATCATTACCATCCATACCATCCTACCATCACTGCTATCACTTACATCCTACCATCCATGTCATCCCTGCCATCACTACAATCCCATCACTACCATCCTACTATCCATACCATCACTACCATCCATACCATCACTACCATCCATACCATAACTACCATTCCTACCATCACTACCATCCATACCATCACTACCATCCATACCATCACTACCATCCATACCATCACTACCATCCATACCATCACTACCATCCATCCATCCTATCCATCACTACCATCCATACCATCACTACCATTCCTACCATCACTACCATCCATACCATCACTACCATCCATACCATCACTACCATTCCTACCATCCATACTATCACTACCATCCATACGATTCCTACCATCACTACCATCCATACCATCACTAAAATCCATACCATCACTACCATCACTACCATTCACACCATCACTACCATCCATACCATAACTACCATTCCTACCATCACTACCATCCATCCCATCACTACCATCCGTACCATCACTACCATCCATACCATCACTACCATTCCTACCATCACTACCATCCATACCATCACTACCATCTATACCATCACTACCATCAATACCATTCCTACCATCACTACCATCCATACCATCACTACCATCCATACCATCATTATCTTCACTACCATCCATACCATCACTACCATCAATACCATCCATACCATCACTATCATCCATTCCATCACTACCATCCATACCATCACTACCATCCATACCATCCATACCATCACTACCATCCATACCTTCACTACCATCCATACCATTCCTACCATCACTACCATCCATACCATCATTACCATCCATACCATCACTACCATTCCCACCATCCATACCATCACTACCATCCATACCATTCCTACCATCACTACCATCCATACCATCACTACCATCCATACCATCACTACCATCCATACCATCACTACCATCTATACCATCACTACCATCCATACCATCACTACCATTCCTACCATCACTACCATCCATACCATCACTACCATCCATACCATCACTACCATCAGTACCATCCATACCATCACCACCATCCATCCATTTTGAGATGAAATATTAATTTTTCTCCAAATTATGGGAAATGATTGAGTTTTGCATTTAGCTGAAGTGCACATGACTACCATCACTACCACCACTAACATCCTACCTTCACTACCATCCATATGACTACTACCATCCCTAACATCCTACCATCACTACCATTCCATATGGGCCCTCAGTGGCTGAGTGGTATAAGGTGCTTCGCTGGTGACCGCTAGCCTCACAGTGATGCACCGGCACGGGTTCGAACTCAGCCTGTCCATGTGTGGGAGATTGTCAGTTACTTCCCAACAGGCGGTGGTTCTCTCCGGGCACTCCGGCTTCCTCCACCAACCAAACTGACTGTCACCATATGAGTAAAACAACCTTGAGCGTGACATTAAACCAAATCCCCCTCCCCTACCATCCATACCATCACTAACATACTGATCATCACTACCATCCCTACTATCATTACCATCCATATCATCCCTGCCATCACTACCATTCCAACCATCACTGCCATCCCAACCATCACTACCAGTCATACCCTTCCAAACATCACTGCCATCCCAACCATCACTACCATCGGATCTCTACTATCGCTATCATCCATACTATCACTACCATCCCTACTATCACTTACATCCTACCATCCATGTCATCCCTGCCATCACTACAATCCCAACCATCACTACTATCGGATCCCTACTATCATTACCATCCATACCATCCTCCCATCACTGCTA